>JASVEL010005186.1:0-70230 GCA_032618575.1 Nicotiana noctiflora | reverse complement strand
TCTTCTATGCTACTGTTGAAAGTTCAAATTTGTTTTGCTGTAAAGTACTCCTTTACAACATAGAATAGTATAAAGAGGACAAGCATATTGTCATCCTTGCTCTGCTTCTTTTCTTTGTCTTTCTATTCTTGTAATTTATCCAATTCTTATTAGCATTTATTTCAAAACTGGTGCAGAAAAATTCCTAAATTTTTGGCAGAATATCACTACAACCATTTTTAATAGATGCAAACTTGGTACAAATCTATTGTTGGGGGCAAAATGAAAAGAAAAATATTAGAAGATTCAAAAGTATACAAATGAGTCAAATCTTTTTGTCAAATAAATATTGACAGTGGGAGTTAAAAAAGACTACAATCTTGGCTACTTTAAGAGAAACCTCTCCATTTTTTTTTTCTTCTTTTCCATACTAAAATGATATGAACACACTCATCCAACTAGCAAAGCTGAACAGTGAAGAAACCAGGCAAGAAGGTGATGAAAATATCAGCCAAATTAGAGCCATGACAAAATGTTCAAAAAGGACAATAAAGAAACAGGTGTTAGTTAGCCCCCTTCCCGTGCTCCTTCGTGGAAGAAATTTGAGGAAACTAACACAGTTGTAGTACTAAGTTACAACAGTTGAGGCTGTCATCGGATTGATGTTCGAAAACCTACTGCACCAATCAATAGCCATTTCCTATCCTATGATGCCATTCAGGTTTCTCCGTCACTCAAAAACTGAGAGGAACATATACCGAGCAACATGGGGACAGCGATAGAGTGATGTGCCTCTTAGCAAGTGATTGAAGTTGCTAAAGGCATTACTAGAACACCGATGTTTCCAGCTATAGGTGGACGTAAACTTGCTGCAATCTCCAACTGTTCCCATGCTTCCTTCCGTTTTTCAGCTTCCACGTTTATTGTTTCCTGTTCTTCCTTGTAGTGAGAATGGCAAGCCATGAAAAGCATATCATCCATTTCGGAGAACATCTTTCTTACATTTAGACTCAAGTTCTGCACAGCCTGGTTCCAGTGGTTCTGAGCATTGTTTTCCACAGCTGGGAATATAATGGGGAGAATCACATGCCGGTTATGTGCAATCAGATTGATAATTTGGTCATTATTCCAAAGGAACAGAGCTCTTTCAGCTACCTGGACAATAAAGGTTCAGTTATTAGGATGACAAACAAGCGGCTTTGAAGTTCCAGAAGTGGTATAGTAGAAACCTTTTAGGAAATGCAATTACGACACAGAGAGAGACGGAGGGAGGGAGAGTAAGAAAAAAGCCGAGGAATTGAGACATTAACATCATGGCTGTTAAGCATCACAACATGGACTAACAGATAATACTGAGCTGATGCAACATCAAAAACGGCAACCTTTCCAACAGAAGGGAATTCAATATACAGGCCTGAGGTGTATACCCATCACACGACCAGAGGTTTTCAGCGAAAATTCAAGAGTGAAGAGCGAAGCGAGAAAAAAGATAAAGGTTTTCAGAAATAAACCAACAACTAATTAAATTTTCTTTTGACCAATTAATCATTTTAATTCTTCTGTCTCTCTGCCCCTCCACCACAATCCACCCACCCACCCTCAACCACCCTCCAAATATGACGTGGTGTCACTCAAGTGCAATGAATAATCTAGGTAGCAAAACAGGTCCAGAATTTCTAGGTTCTGTTAAATTGAATCCATAAAAGATCCAATCAAGTGTTCAGCTGGTCTCAGCCTCTGGGACTCCAATTTTTTAGTCTAAGAATGACCACAGATAAAAGGGCCACTTCAAACATCATCTCTTTCTTCTTACTGACAAGTTCTCTCGTTAATATTTTAACCCGATCCATAAAAATGCCCTTGCAAACAATAATAGAGTTTCTTCTTCAGCAATCTTCTATTTACTATCGGCAGATCCTCACGGGTGTTCAAACTTAAAACAACAACAACAACAACTCAGTATATTCCCACAAAGTGAGGTCTGGGTAATATGTAGACATGTCTTACCTCTACCCAAGAGGGTAGAGAGGCTGTTCCCAATCGACCCTCGGCGCAGGGGAGAGAAAGGCTTCAAACTTAAAAGAGGTTGAAAAAAATTTTCCCGACACAGAGTAATTCAACGAAGGGAGGTCGATTGACCAGCCTTTAAGACATGTCGCTTCGCCCCTGACTATCAGTCCTTTGAAACCACTTGTTAGTTCATTTAACAAGACTGCTGTTTCAAGTAGCCTAAAAAGACAAAAAATCCATGCATACTTTCGTGGAGTTGGAACAATCCTTCTGGCTCCGTAGATCTTAAGCTTTCAAATCATTACTCAAACTATCTCAAATTAAACGAAAATAAATCCCAGTATGCGATCTAGAAATCTATTAGAGGCAGTTGAGATATCCGCTTTGAATTTTTTCAGGTCGCAAATCCTCACAACTAAAAAATGCATGTAAATCTGGAAGGATCCTGTCAAACAACTGGATGAAGAATATATCAATCAATCAACTGCATTTCCATCCCAGTTTAGTTGGGATCACTGTAAGAATTCTCTGTATACTAAAGAGAATTCTTTTCACAATATTTGCTAATAGATCCTTGAATGGACCATATCTGATCGACTATTCAGAACTAATAAATAAAGGTAAAGACATTATTTAGTAGACACACGCACACATACATGTCTAGCGACATAATTGTTACCTGAAAATGGGAACTACTGATGCAGCAACCAATCCGCCAGAATAAAGGAACCATCAATCTTTGGAACTCAGCCATGTTAATAATTTCCAAAATTTCTTCCAACTCACTCAAAAACATCACCTCCTTTTGGGTATTTGTGATTGGCCAGTACTTTAACAAGCCCCTGATTACAGTGCTAGCCAACTTGGGATCCTTCTCTATAAACTGCATAACACAATATGATAACTGCTGAAAATAAATACCCAACGATTTTGGCTTGTGTAAAGGAATCAAAGCCCTTGACAAAAAGATCTTATGCTCCTCTTTCAATGGCAGAGCGAACCCCGTAATCACACTACCAAATATCTCCAAGAGTTCAGCAATCCCATTATGTTTCTCAGTCTCAAATACAAATCTATAGAACAAATTGCTTATACTCTTCCTTATAAAGGGCCTGTGGACCATGAATTTGCCATATATCCTATGCAAGATAGCTTTCAAACAGTCTCTTTCCCTTGGATCTTCAGAATCAAACAAGTCAAGCAATTTCAATATGAAGTGATGGTTTATATACTTTTTTGCAACCTTGGCTTCTAGAGAAGAAGATGTTACAAACTTAAGCAATAGATCATACACAATTTGCAAGTGAGGCCAAGCAGGGTCAAAAGTAGGCTCATCATCGTCGTTTTCACTGGCGTGGGAATTGTTAGACCGATAATTAGGAGGGAAAACCCGAAACAAATTAACAGCACAAGTTTTACACATTGCAAGAATTGCAGGTTCTGAAAATTTGGGTGGATTAGAAGATACAAAATCCAAAAGCTCAAACAATGTGGCTCTTTTAAGTTCCTTTTCTGCTACATTCTTAGTTGGGTCCCTGAAATCAAAGTCTACACAACAGAGGCTTAACTTACTGATAAAAAGATTCATTTTTTCAGAGCTGGGCACATCTTTGAAGGAAATTAAAGGCTCAATCCCTGCAATCACACTTGCTGGGAACACAACTGAAGAAGTCCTCCTTAGAGCACTACTACTAGGCCTTCCAGAACCCAAATTCGGGCTTGCATTCGGGCCAAGTGGGCCCGAATTGCCTCTTGTTGAATCTACTGACTCAGATTTCAGTGCTTTCTTAGGAAGCTTACTCAGGAAATGCTTCCACATGTTGATTTTCACAATCTATAACACAACAATAGACGCAAAGAGATACAAAGGGGGGAAAACACACTCAAATCAAGATATTACTGGTAAAGGGCAACAACCCTAGAGCTATACCATGTCTAGTACAGGTCCAAGATCTAAGCCAAACTCCCATTGGCCAAGAAAATCAACAAACTTTGAGCTATATAACGAAAAGGGGGTATTATATTCTTCAGCAAGAAGGAAGAAAAATCAAATATTTCCTCAAAATGACCAAAAGGGTGTTCAGATCTTGATTACAAAGAGGCAAAAAAGGTTGTAGAAAATGCAAGAATGATGTAAAGCTGAAACCTTTTTGCTCAATTCTACAGCCTTGGATCCCTTTTATAGAGAGAGAGGCTGGATCTCATTCACATTCATTAGAAGAACTATTTATATAAACATATGAAAAAAGATTCAGATATTACAGAGAGAAGAGGTGGATGGTTGTCAGAATTGTGAGGTGGGTGGGTGGTGGGGGTAGAGGGAGGAAGGAGATTCAGATGCTGATAACAAGGCTCAAGAAAACAAAACAAAAATGTCATTCATCATTCATGTCTGCATGCACTTAGTACTATGTATATTTATACATGTGAAGATATAAATACATATAGAAAAACAAAGCTATAAAGCTTTCTTCTTCGTTAGGAAATGTTGGTTTTTTTTTAGGGGGGGTGGGCGGGGTAAAAAGGGTAAGGGGTGGGTAGGGAACAAGGTAAGGTAAGTGGGTTTCAGAGCTTAATTATGAAGCTTGGCAAAGATGCATGGTGGCAGAGGGGAAATGGTGAAAGTCCATCATTGTTTGTTTGTATCTTTTTGAGAGTAATTTATTGTAATAAAGTGAGAAAAAAATAAAGGCAGTAATTTGAATGGTTGGCTTACTTTTTATTTCTTTCACAATAATGTTCTGCTTTTTCTTCTCGATTCGTGAGATGGTTTTATTGCTTCCTTATTTATTCTGAGAGAATACAGGTGGGTCTCAGCCTCTCAGCTTTGGCCTTCTGGAAGAAAAAAGAAAATTGTAAAATAGAGCAAAGTAACCACACAAATTTGAAAAATATCCTCTCTTTTTAAGCTTATTTTTTCTTATTTTATTTCTTCTAAGATCTTGCCATTTTTCTTTTGTTGGAAAAAAAATGGGCAAAATACCTTAAATCATTCCTAAACTTGATTCAGATTATTAGTATTTTTCCTGAACTATGTCCGGTCTTAATTACCCCTTCAATTTGACCTTTTGAGAGTCATTACCTTCTAGACGCTAATGTGGCAAAAAATGTGGGTGCACTCACATGCCACGTGAATTTTTCTGTCTATGTGGCATTTTTCTTAAAAATAAAATATTTTTTTACCTTATTAAGAATATTACTTTTTAGATAAAACTTTTTGAATATCAATCTAATAAAACTTGGATTGAACTACATTTTTTATGATAGATATGTTTATTTGGCCAAAATAATAAAATTTTAGTTTTTTTTTTTTGAATTTGACATGAAAATAAAGATTTATACAATTGAAATAAATAGTCAAGACATTTAAAAATTTATAATGAAATGACTATTTATTTTTTATAACTTTTTAGATGGCTTTACTATTTATGTAATTATTTAAATCTTTATTTTCAGGTAAAATTCAAAAAATAATTAACTAAAACTTTATTATTATCGGCCAAGTACAAATATTGAGCCTAAATAATATAGTTCTATCCAAATTTTATTATAAATTGTATTCGAAAAAAATGTATCTAAAAAGTACTATTCTTAAAAAGTTAAAGAGAATATTTTTAAAAAAATGTCACAAAGACATAAAAATTCACGTGGCGGGTGAGTACACCCATATTTTTTGTCAAATCAGCGTCTAGGGGGGTAATGACTCTCAAAATGGCAAGTTGAGGGGGGTAATTAAGATCGGACATCGTTCAGGGAGGACACTAGTAACCTGAGCCAAGTTTAGGGGTGATTTAAGGTATTTTGCCAAAAGATATGTACCAAGTTTTATCCAAGAATTATTTGCTTAATTTTTAAATAATAGATTCTAAATTATTTTTAAAAGTGGTTTGAGGTTGTTTTCCGAAAAAAATTAATACCTAAATATTCATTCGTGCTAAAAGGAAAACTATAACGAACCAAACAATTTTTTGTCACACAACTCTTTCCTCCAAAAAAAGGGGGAAAATTAAACTCTAGTATGTTGTGAGGAGAGAATATCATTGACACTAGGTAACCTTAGTGCGTCATTTGGTACGAAAAAAATGGATAATTAATTTCGAAACTAAATTTAAGATGAATTTATTTTATATTTGGTTGGGATAATATCGATATAACTAATCGTGAGATTAGTTATTGCAGGATGTAGTGTTATTTTTATACCTATGGAATGGTGAAATAATGATTTCAGAATAACTAATCCTGAAATAATTAATCATGAGATAACTTCTTTTCCAACCAAAATGACCCGTTCGTTGTTTGTTGCTTTCCTTTCTCAATTCATTTGTTTTTATTACGCAATGTTTGTTTTTGAAAAACAAAAAAATTCTTAAAATATACATATGACTATACGAGAATGATGTTGTATATCCAAAAAATCAGTGCAGATAATTTTTACATAGCAAAGGGTATCAAATGATGATAAAGCAACAATATATTGATTTTAAAGTAGCTACCATTAAACTATCTACTATTTTTATGATGCAGTTTGATTACAAGTGATATCAATAATTACTCGTGAAATGTAAAAATAATATATCATATCGTACAAATCGACGCACGTAACAAGACGTACAAATAATTTGTTTTCTTTTGGCATAATAATACTTCTCCCTCTTGTTGCATATAGTATACAAAATTTTTTTATTTAAATTCTCTTCTAATTTAGGAGGATTTATAGTATTTTTACACTTTTCCTCCAGCGTGACTAAACCTAGGACCTAACGATCGTCGATGGAAATGTTTTACCAACTGCGCAAGCCTAACTTGTAATATAGCATACGTTCTATTCATAAAGAGATATAGCTAATCTAACTTTTTATTATGATATATTATTTTCAAAAGCAGCATCTATAATTCTAGTATTTTTTTATATTTAGAATATTATTATCTTTATGACGAAGATGCTGAAGTAGTTTATGTGTACCTCAATTATTTTATCAGTTATAAGACGAGTTGGAAGATGAATACATATTTCTTACACAGAAGAGTCTGATCACGCATGGATAATGATAAATTTTGAAGTATCTATTATCACTCGCCACCATATATAACGGATAACTCTGTTCACTAAAATCACCTAAAAACCCTATTTTTTAATCTGCTTATTTATTAATAGTTAAACTAGTAAACACATGTAATACAAATTAATTTTACATTTTTAAAATTTTAATTTAATCATAGAAAAATATTTTCTTAATTGTTTGAACACATTATATCTAAATATTGTAGTAATAGTTTTACTATTTTATTTCTTTACATGGTATTTTCAAAAATAAAAAAATCCCATCTCAAATTCAAATAATTCTTATCATTCTATGTTCTAAAGTAGACAGCATTTTCAAAATATTATGTTATGCTTTCAAACTTAAACTAACTGCACTCAACTTAGATATTAATCATGGAAAAATATTTTCTTAATTGTTTGAATACATTATATCTAAATGTTATAGTAATATTTTCACTGTCATTTTATTTATTTACATATTTTTTTATTATAGTTTTAAGATACAAATTTAATTTTTAATTTTCATTAGTACCTCTATTATGTATATTTAAATTTTTATTTATTTATTTTCATAAATAAGACTTCAATTTCGTGGTATTCTCCATAGTTTGTTCATTCTCAACTTAGTTTTAAAAAAATTCTAATCTCAAATTCAATTAGATTTTTCCTGAATTGTTAAAAAGAGAAATTACCTTAATTGGATAAATATCCCCGATAAATTCTTTATTAGCTACTTGAGCATGTATTTTATGTGTTCCTGCGTCGCATGCGAGATTCATGGGCGGAGTATGCATTTATTTATGGAACGGGCCGAATGCCTTAGTAGATTAAATAGATGTATCTATTTGTTCGGGTCGTTCGATCCTCGGCAGTGCATAGTTTACATTCCTGTTGGATCGGCTCGTCGCCTCGGTGTGATTTGCACATGTTACTTGTCGCTTGAGAATTTTAGATTTGGATTTGGCCCTTCATGGCTTGATATAAATTGATAAGATAATAATGAATAAACCTTGGAAGACCTTGCTTAATTGTTGAAGGTGTTACCTGTTTTCTGGCTTCGCGAATTTGAACTACTATATAAACGAATATTATTACATTGTCATGTGGATATTTATTAGCTTGTTTGAATTTAATATATATTTCTACCACACTTATTTTAATATAATATAAATAAAAATTTAAAAACTTTTTTATCTCAAATTCAAATAACTTTTATCATTCTATTTTCTAATTTGGATCGCATTTTCAAAAAAAATATGTTATTCTTTCGAATTTAAATTAACCGCACTCAATTCAAATATTAATCATAGAAAAATATTTTCTTAATTATTTGTACATATTATATCTAAATATCTTAGTAATATTTATGTATAAAATATTTATTTGCTTGATTTATCAATATTAATATGACTTTATTATTCTTGTTATTAAAATGTTTTACTGATATTTAATTTGTTTACCTTATAAATAATTTGTATACGTTATGTAAGATCTCAATTTACGTCTTTCTATATTTTTATTTTTTCTATTCTATTTTTTTAATTAATTTTTTACCTCCATATTTCTAGCTAATATAGAAGAATATATATATATATATATATATATATATATATATATATATATATATATATATATATATATATATATATATATATATATATATATATATATATATATATATATATATATATATATATATATATATATATATATATATATATATATATATATATATATATATATATATATATATATATATATATATATATATTATATTTCTATACATTAATAATTTTTAATTATTAATATTATCCCAAAATTGCCAAGTGGCTTCATTTTAGCTTGCCACTTGGCTTAACCACAATGCATACTACTCTCCTTTTAATATAATATATATATAGATTTGCTTGATTTATCAATATTAATATGACTTTATTATTCTTGTTATTAAAATGTTTTACTGATATTTAATTTGTTTACCTTATAAATAATTTGTATACGTTATGTAAGATCTCAATTTACGTCTTTCTATATTTTTATTTTTTCTATTCTATTTTTTAATTAATTTTTTACCTCCATATTTCTAGCTAATATAGAAGAAAATCTATGGGTGGATCAATATATATATATATATATATATATATGTATATATATATATTGGATTTGCCTAAGATCTATTTAGATTATGTATTAGATTCATTAAACTACTTCCATTAATTATATTTCTATATATAATTTTTAATTATTAATATTGTCCCAAAATTGCCAAGTGGCTTCATTTTAACTTGCCACTTGGCTTAACCACAATGTTACTCTCCTTTTAATATAATATAGATGTATAATATTTACTGTTTTAATTTCTTCTTCATAAAATTGACTTATTATTTAACATTCCATTATTGGCATTGAGGGAAGAAGAATTTGAATGTTTAATAGTGTTTCGGTCACGACCGCAAATTCTCTTTATAGGATGTCGTTACGTCACTTAGTCTTTAAGACTAAGTAAATCTAACAACATGCGGAATAATTAAAATAAATATTAAAAGTCTCAAAACTATAACAAATATACAAAATAAAGTTTGCCACTCAACAAATGTACAATTCCCAAAACCCGATGAAATATAAGCCACGAACTCTACCAAGTAATACTAAATAACTCTATACAATAGTGTCTTAATAAGGATAAGGAAGTAAAATAATTCAGTGGAGGGGGACTCTTAGGCCTGCGAACGCTAGCAGGTGTACCTTGAAGTTCCCGCGGTAGAATCCCGACTAATGCCTGGGCTGAAAAGAAGAACTTGAATCTGCACAAAAAATATAAAGAAGAGTAGTATAAGTATACCACAACGGTACCCAGTAAGTGTCAAGCCTAACCTCAGTAGAGTAGTGACGAGGTCAGGTCAGGGCCTACTGAAAATAAATAAAAGACTGAACAAAAGTAGGCAGTGAAATAAAGACAATAATAAAATTGAAACAACGATTAGCACAACAAGATTAGCTACACAGAACTAAACAAAAGTGCAACACGGAGAAAGACAATTAACAATATGCTAAGGAAACAACGATCAAAGACAAGTAGAAAAGAATGGGAAAATGTCAACAAGAGTCACTACCGAGATGCCGCCTCGTAGTCTGAAATCACAACATAAGTCACATTATTTCCCTATATCACCGTAGGATCCTTTGCATTTAGTTTTAAAGTTTTTTGAAATAGCACCCCGCATTTTAGCCCACCTTATCTCACCTTATGGCTTCGAGTAATTCCCCTACTAGCTACGCGTATCAAGCCTACCTTATCTCATTGCATGCGTTTCAATACCCAGATATTATACCACACATGCGTATCAATATCACAATGTATCACAAATCGCACCTCAAGTGCCCAATATCACAATTTGTTGGAGAAACCAAACAATAACAAAATTTCACAAAAGGAACCCATAACTCAACCACAATATACACAAAATCTCAATAACTGACAACTGGAAGAACAACTCAATAGAATGATATTTAACAACTAACACCTCAAAAGGTCCAATGAACCTTAGGCTCAACTTTTCTTTCTTTCCAAACCTCATGACGCCCTTCATAGGAGAAACCTTCAGCAACACCTTCTCACTTATCGAATAGGACACATCTCGGACCTTCTGGTCTGCATAACTCTTCTGGCGCGACTGAGCTGTGCGAAGTCTCTCTCGAATCACCTTCACTTTGTCTAAGGCATCCTGAACTAACTCTGTCCCCAACAACCTAGCCTCGCCGGGCTCAAACCAACCGACTGAAGACCTACACCTCCTCCCATATAAAGCTTCATACGGTGCCATCCGAATGCCGGACTGATAGCTATTATTATAAGCAAACTCCGCAAGAGGCAAGTAATCAGCCCATGAACCACCAAAGTCAATAACACAAGCACGCAACATGTCCTCCAATATCTGAATAGTACGCTCAGACTGCCCATCTGTCCGTGGATGAAATGTTGTGCTCAGCTCTACCTGTGAACCCAACCCTCGCTGAAATGTCCTCCAGAACTGAGAAGTGAACTGGGTACCTCTGTCTAATATCGGTCCTTTATCTCCCCCAGTAATGAAGGCTGAGCAACCATACATGCAAGAACCCAGCTAGGCTCCGAAATGTCCAACCTCACAAGCTTGTTAGCTAAGGACTGAATGTCCAAAGCTAGTGGTCTCTCCGCTGCTGGAATAAATGCCAAGCTACCATACTATCTACCTTTCTGCTCAAGGCATCCACGACTACGTTCGCCTTGCCCGGGTGATAAATAATGGTGATGTCATAATCCTTTAGTAACTCAAGCCATCTACGTTGCCTCAAATTAAGGTCCCTCTGCTTGAATAAATGCTACAAGTTATGATGATCGGCCCCATACAAATAATGCCTTCATATCTTAAGAGCATGAACAACCGCTGCCAACTTTAGATCGCGCACATGATAATTCTTCTCATGAACCTTCAGCTGACGTGAAGCATATGTAATAACTCTCCCATCCAGCATCAATACGCATCCCAAGCCAATGCGCGAAGCGTTGTAATATACCGTATACATTCCTGAACCGAAAGGCAACATAAGAACTGGTGTTGTAGTTAACGTTGTCTTGAGCCTCTAGAAGCTCTTCTCACAATCATCGGACTAACGGAATGGAGCACCCTTCTAGGTCAATCTAGTCAAAGGTGATGCAATAGATGAAAAACCCTACACGAATTGCTGGTAATAGCCTGCTATCCCGAGGAAACTCCTGATCTCGGTCACTGAAGTACGACGTGGCCAACTCCGAACTACCTCAATCTTCTTGGATCCACCTTAATACCCGCTCCTAACACAACATGCCCCAAGAATGCCACTGACTCTAGCCAAAACTCACACTTAGAGAACTTTGAATATAGCTTCTGCTTTCGCAAGGTCTGAAACACTAAAATAGCATATAGCTTCTGCTTTCGCAAGGTCTGAAGCACCACTCTCAAATGCTGCTCGTGCTCCCCCGGGCTAGGTGAGTATATCAAGATGTCGTCAATGAAGACGATTACAAAGAAATCATTATAATGCCTAAATACCCTGGTCATCAAATCCATAAATGTCGCTGGGGCATTAGTCAGGCCAAATGACATCACTAGAAACTCATAATGGCCATACCTAGTCCGGAATGCAATCTTCAGAACATCCTCGTCCCGAATCTTCAGCCGATGATACCCTGACCTCAAGTCAATCTTAGAGAATACACTAGCACCCTGCAACTGGTCAAGTAAATCATTAATACGGGGCAACAGATACTTATTCTTGATGGTGACTTTGTTCAGCCGGCGATAATCAATGCACATCCGCATAGTCCCATCTTTTTTCTTCACAAATAACACTAGTTCACCCCAAGGCGACACACTAGGCCTAACAAACCCATGTGCCAACAACTCCTCAAGCTGCCCCTTCAACCTTCAACTCCTTAGAAGCTATACGGTACGGTAGAATAGATATAAGCTGAGTGTGCGGAGCCAAATCAATACAAAAATCAATGTCCTGATCAGGAGACATGCCCGGAAGATGAGAAGGAAAAACATCAATGAACTCTCAAACTACTGGGACTGAATTAATCGTCGGAGACTTTGCAGAGGTGTCTCGAACATAAGTCAATAAGCCAAACACCCTTTATCGACCATATGCTGAGTCTTCAGTAAGGAAATAACCCTACTAGGCATATAAATTGTGGAACCCTTCCACTACAATCTTAGCAACCCTGGCATCGCTAGTGAAACAGTCTTGGCATGGTAATATAAGATAGTATGATATGGAGACAACCAATCCATGCCTAGGATGACCTCAAAATAGATCATATCAAGTAACAAAAGATCTGCTCTAGTCTCGAAACCATAGAAAGTGACCATATAGGACCAGTAGATCTGATCCACAACCATCGAATCACCCGTAGGAGTGGACACATGAACATGAGTGCCGAAAGGATCAGGATAAATAACCCAAAAATGAGCAAACAGAGGTGATACATATGAATAAGTAGAAACTGGATCAAATAATACCGAAGCATATCTATCACTGACAGAAATAATACATATGATGATGGCATCTGAGGCCTGTCCAGAAGGGCATAGAACCTAGCTGGAGCACTGGCTGATTGGCCTCCATCTGACTGAGCAGTAGCTAGCTGACATCTCCCTACCTGACCTCCACTTCTGAGGCAGCCTCTACCGGCCTTCTCTCCACCTCTAGGTGGTTGGGCAGCTAGTTGTAGAGTGAGGGGCTGCTGACCCTGCTGCACCGCCTAGTCTGGGGCAATATCTCCTCATTTGACCAGGGTCTCCACACTCAAAATAACTTCACAGTGCATGACCTGCTCCTTGGAGGGATGACTCTGAAAACTCGAAGATCCACTGGAAGAAGCCTGAATAGCTAGTGGGTAGTACGAACTCTCCGGCATAGCACTGAAATAAGAACTGGAAGAATTTAAAGGACCTAAATACCCATCGGAGGAACCCTGAATAGCTGGCGAGTGATAAGAACTCTCTGGCATGGAGCTAAAATAGGAGTGCGTTGGAGCACCCCAAGTAGGTGGTGGTGCTGAAACTGGGGGCCTACTAGGCTGACCCCTCCAAAACTGAACTCTACCCCTAGCGGGGGCGCCTCTGAACTCTCCAAAGAATCTAGCCCTCTTATCCAGTTACATCTGCTCTCTACCCCTTAGGCGATAACCCTCAATCATGCGAGCGATCTGAATCACTATCTATTACCATGTACCTATCTCTACCTCTTGGGCCATACCAAATTGGATAATGGGCCACAACAAACCTCCATACTCTTTCTAACTCTGTGGGAAGTATCAGGCGAGACAACTCAGAGAACCTCGCCTCATAATCGATCACTAATATCTTACACTGCTCTAGATGCTCAAACTAATACCGCAGCTCTTCCCTCTCAGAGGGTGGGATGTATCTATCCAGGAATAACTGTGTGAACTGACCCCAAGTGAGGGGAGGAGAACCTACTGGCCTGCCAAGTGCATAGGACTGCCACCATCTACGGGCCCTGGCCTCCAGCTGAAAAGTGGTGAAGTCGACTCCATGTGACTCAAATATCCTTATGTTGTGCAATCTGTCCCTGCACCTGTCAATAAAGTCCCGGGCATCCTCATGGCACTCACCACCGAAGACTGGAGGGTGAAGCCTGGTCCATATATCGCATAACTTCTATGGATCGCCATCCATAGCTAGCCCGGGCTGGGGTGCCACTGCAGCAACTGGTGGAGCCCCATATGCGGGTAGTGCACCAGAGTCTAATATACTACAACTGCATGACCTAGAAGCAGTAGGGGTCTGGGCTCCCCCTCCTGCCTGTGAGGTTGATGGGTGTGCTGGAAATAAACCAGCCTAAGTCATATAATCCATGAACCATAGCATGCGGCCCATGACCTCCTGAAATCCTGGTGCTATCATGAAATCTGCCAGGGTAGGCTCAGTTGCGGGCACCTCGCAAGATCTGTTGGTGGTAAAATTGGAATGGTCTTGGGACACCCTCGCCCCTACCACGGGCCGGTGCCCCCCCCCCCCGCCTCTGCCTTGGCCTCTAGCAACAGGGGACAGCTCCTCCCGGGTCTAAAATGTCAGCGGTACGAGTCCTCCATGAGAGAATAGAAGAGGGAAATTTAGTACACCAACCACTGCACGATAGGAGTTGAATAAAAAGTAGTCTTTCCTAATACCCTATAGCCTCTCGAAGATAAATACACATGTATTTGTACCGATCTACAAGACTCTATTAAATTTTTCCATAACTCGTCAGACCTACGTGAACCTAGTACTCTGATACCATGTTGTCATGACCCATTTCCATGATAGGTCATGAAGGCGCCCGACAACATTGCCAGGCAAGCCAATGGGAAAATATTTCTAACTTCTTATGTTAATTTTATCAGAATTTAAGTGAAACAAATACTCTAATTTAGTTTCAAAACCAAAAGTGATACATAATGTAAGTAACATAATTATACAACCCAATACGTAAGTCTATCGATGTGCGTGTGCCAAGACTTGGTGTAACAAGTATAGGCATCTAGTAGAATATACAAAAGAAAATCTCTATCTTACCATCTAAGATAAAGAAAGATAACAAAAGTAAAGGAAGACTCCATCTAGCTGCTGGGCGGCATAGGAAGGAAGCATCTCACCGTGGAAGTCTCTGCCACAAGCTCAAGGGCACGCATTGGACCGGTAACCAGATGTATCTGCCTCAGATCATGTACAATTAAGTACATAAGTGTAGTATGACAATATAAACAATATATACCCAATGAGTATTCAGTCTAATCTCGAAGAAGTAGAGGCGAGAAATCGACTTGATATTGCCTAGGGTCAAGATAATATAATGATAATGTGCTATGCTATGCATGGAAGTCTCCAATAAATAACAGGATATAATGAAATGCAACAATGATGTTCTTGAGCATGTTTCAGTTAGCCATTTACATTTTCAATTACTAAACAAGTATATATGTCATGTTTAAGCCTTAGCAAAAGTATCGTGCGCAATCATGTCGTGGACGACGACCCACTCCAACAAAAAATAAATTGTGTACTACCAAGGGTAAAACGACGTGAATCATAGATGCATCTATTTACACCGAGGCGATCGGTCCGATCCACAAAAATCAAGAAAACATCAAGAATACACACGAAGGCGCATTTATATAAAAATAAATTCTTACAAGGGTTTAACAAGTTCACATGTTCACTTTTATTTCTCCCAAGTCTCTAGCATATCGTAAATGATCACATTAGCAAGATACTATCAGGGTAATCACAAACTAGGCATAATGTGGGTCCTAAACTAATTTAGTAGCAAATTCTCAATTATTATACCTATGTGGACAACCTCCTCTTACAAGGTTAGAAATGAGACTCACCTCGCTCCAAAACGCGCTTCCAATATCAAGAACAAGCCTAAGCTCTCAATTTGGAGCCAAACAATCACAAACTAGTTGAATGAAGTAAGAACTAGTCAATATAGGCTTACAAGATCGAATGCTAACTATTTAAGCAATTTTCCAACCTTTTTCACATGTTTCCTAAATTTCGACCCCGGGCCCACGTGCCCCAACTCCGAAGTTTTTTCGAAGAAAGTTATTCTCCACAACCTAAGGATCAATAATATGTGATTTATAGTTCATTTCATAGCAAATTTCGTGGTAAAATCTTAGTTTTATTAAAACCCTAGGCCTAGCTCTAACCATTTGATTTCATCTTGGTTTTAGTGTTTAATCTACCTAATATGCATGTATTTAAACTAATAATGAGTGGAAATAACTTACCTTGAAATGCTAAGTGGAAACCTTGTCTCAAGAGCCCCCAAATCGCCCCAAGGATGAGTGTAAAATGATAAAAATGGTCTTTGAACTCGAATTAAATGAACCTCACTGACCAGCGATTTCCGCATCTGCGATTAAGGGACCGCATATGCGGTCCCACACCTGCGAAGGGAGAGCCATATCTGCGAACTTGGGTAAAAGGAGCTGGGACCGCATCTGCATCTAGGAGGCCGCTTCTGCGGAGTCTTGACTGCACCTGCGGTCCCGCATCTGCGACCCTAGAACCGTAGATGCGGTTATGATAGAAGCAGCAAACTCAGCCCTTTCTCCAAATTTCTACTTCACTCGGGCCTCGTCCGCTTGACGCTCGGGCTTTCGGGCCCCGTCCGAACATACCAACAAGTCCAAAATCACGAGGCAGACATACTCGAACCCTCGGAACACTCAAAATAACGCTAAATCTAATAATCACCCATAAAACCAAATGAATCAAACTAATGAACTTAAAGCTCTTAATTCTCCTCTAATGGGTCAAAACGGCCTTAAATACTCGGATTAACACCGAATTTTACGGGCAAGTCTCAAAAACAATATTTTAGACATGTACCAAGCTTTGGAACCAAAATACGAGCATTATACCTAGGAAATCAATGATTTCTAAGTTTCTTTAATTCTTTAAAACTCCAATTTAATAATTTCTAATAAAAATTCATTACTCGGGCTAGGGACCTCGAAATTCGATCCGGACATATGCCCAAGTCCCATATTTTCTCACGAACCCTCCGTGACAGTCAAAGCACGAGCCTGGGTCCGTTTACCCGAAAAGTTGACCAAAGTCAAACTTGATCTTTTAAGAGAATCTTGAAGAAACGATTGGATACATTTAACTCAAAACTCTTCTAACTCCCGAACCAACCATATCTGCAAGTCGTAAATTAGCTAAGGCAAGAACGAGAAGTTTTAGTTAAGGAAATAGGGTTCAAAAAAACAAAATGACCAGTCTGGTCGTTACAAACTCACAATTTGAAAAGTCAGCTTAAAAGTGAATTTTAGATGAAAGATTTGTGAGCAGCTAAGAAAATCCTTGGCATGGAGATCAAAAGAAACCGAAGAGACAACAAGCTATTCCTGACCCAGAAAAAGTACTTGGAGAGGTTTGGCATGAAAGATGTTAAACCAATTAGTACCCCTCTTGTTGCTCATTTCAAATTATTAGTTACTCGGTTACCACAGTTACAGGAATAAGAGAGGTATATGGCACATGTGACTTATTCCAATATAGTCGGTAGGATTATGTATGCAATGGTATGCACACATCCAGATATTTCCTAGGCAGTAAGTGTAGTGAGCCGATATATGGCTTGCTCTGGTAAAGCCCATGGTCTGGCTGTGAAATGGATTCTCATATACTTGCAAGGTACTTCAAACACATGTTTAGAGTTTGGGAGATATACTAACTCTTTGGTTAGTTTTGTAGACTCAAATTATGCAGGCAATCTTGCAAAAGAAGATCACTAACAGGCTATGTATTGTGCATTGGCGTCTGTCCTGCTCCACAAATAGAAAACATTTCAAATAAAACACAAATTCTCATTTATAGTCAAGTGTTCCATTCGCAACTTCAAGTAAGTGAATTTAACCTTTTACAATTCTTTTATCAACTTCCAATATGACTCAAGGAATTAAATCACAAATAGGGGTGCAACAATTCAAGTATAGCATGGCATGGGTTAGGGGTGGGCATAAAATCTAAAAAATCGAATTCCGAACCGAACCAAATTAATTTGGTATTTTGGTTTTGGTTTTTTTCAGTATTTCGGTACAGAAAATTCGGTATTTCGATAATTTGGTACGGTATACCATATTGGATTATTGATATTTCGGTATTTCGGTATAGTTTAATGAGATGAGATCAATATTTCGGTGTCCCGAAACGAAAGCAAATCTTACTACTGTCAACTTGCTTCTAAAATTTCTCAGACTTCACAGAGTTTGTAATTTGAGACTAAGGACTACACACCAGAGTTTCTTGAGCCTTTTAGGAATATCAATAGCTTATAGCTCTAGGGTGTGTTTGGTATGAAGGAAAATGTTTTCCATGGAAAATGTTTTCCTAGAAAATGTTTTCATGGAAAATGAGTGATTTTATCACTTATTTTCTCTTGTTTGGTTGGTAAGTGTAAAACATTTTCCGGAAAATATTTTCTATGTTTGGTTAGAGAGTAAAAAATAGTTTTTTTAGAATTTTCTTTTTTGCAACTCTCCTACCCCTCCCCCCCACCTCCCCCACCCCTCCCCTTCCCGAAGTCTCTAAAAATTGACACAATCTAAAGGAGCTAATGTGATGCTTTACTTTTTAACGCAAAAATCGCGTATTTTCGAATCAGTAAATTTATAATTTCTAAACCCGTAAACTTTCGAACTCATAATTTTGGAACTTGTAAAATATTGAGTCTTTAAATGATAAATAATAAAATTAAAAACTGAAAAATATATTTTAAAATTTTTTTCGGGGGGGGGGTGGGGCGGGGGGGGGGGGGGGGGGGGGGGAAATCGAAAAAAATAAAAATTTAAATTACAAAAAAAGTAATTTTTTTGTGGGGGGGAGGGGTAGAGGGGAGGGTGGGGGTGGGGGGTAGGGAGTGAGGGTGGGTGGTGCAAAAAAATAAGAAAACGTAAATTTAAAATTATAGAAAAAAAAATTAAGGTAAAAGAAATTTTTTTGCGGGTGTGGTGGAGGGGTAGTAGGGTGGATAAAAAATGGAAAAAATGAAATTTTTCAAAAAAGAAAAAATTGTTTTTGGAGAGGTGTGGGTGGGTTAGTGACGGTGAGAATCGGTTGAGAAGGTAGCTTTCGAAAATGTTTTCCTTCTTTCGATAAGGAAAACATTTTCCTCCAATCGGAGGAAAATGAATTGATAGCGAAAATATTTTCCAAAATATTTAAGCCCACCAAACATTGGAAAATTGGAAAACATTTTCCAGAAAATGTTTTCCATCATACCAAACACACTCCTAATGTCATTTATTGAGCATAGAAGTTGTGCGACAAAAAACCTGAAGGCATATGCATGTCTTAAAGTTTTCTCAAGCTTGTCTCTCAGTCATTTAAACATGAGAGAGGAAGTAGAATAAGTTAAACTTGTCACGGGAAGTTATCAAGTTAATATTTTTTCATTTATTTGAGAAAGTCCCTCTGTTCGGTTCAAGCTTTCATTTGAGAATGGTAATTCACAATTAGGCATCTATTTTATTCATGAAATTATTATAAGTTTCATCTATTTACAGTGAACCCCCAGAGGAGAAATGCATCCGGAAAGCAGAATTGGCAACTGGAAAAAGGAGACTGGTTCACCATCATTGTAATTTTCGGACCTCAAAATACATAGTTGTGTAGTAGAACGATCACTTTTTCGGCATTGGCCTTATTACAAAGTTCTTAATCTGGTGTGTAGTGCTTAGTCTCAAATTAAATTGGCTACCAGCATTGACCTTAGAGTAAAAAGTCATGTAACTTTTGGAATTCTCTGGCTCTTATAGGCTCAAGCACATAAATGTAGGTATCAAACGAAAGGCAAAAGATGTTTGTGAACAACTTTAGAGGATCAAGAAAAAGAAAGCACAATATTAGAGTAATAGAAGGTAAAATAATGTTAGGCGCCAGATTTTGCTAGTTAATGGAGGGGGAGACAATGAAGATTTGGTTTAAACTAAAATCATACCGAACCAAAATAAGAAATAATGAACCGTACCGAAATATTATGGTACGGTATTTGATATATACAATTGATAAACCCAATACCGAACCGAAATACCGAACTCCCACCCCTAGTATGGGTCTTAGACTGCCCGGGCAACAACATAATTAGTAGCTACGTACGGACTCTCATAACCTCGTACGTTAGTATCCCCCACACATAGGAGCACATATTAGTTATAATTCACTTATGGGGTTAATTCCCTCTTACAAGGTTAGAAAAGAGACTTACCTCGTCTCAAGGCCTACTTCCGGTCCAAGATTATGCTCACACCCTCAAATCGGCGTCGAACAATCCAAAACTATTCAAATAGTGTATAAACTAATCAATATATGTTCAAAAGTTCATATTCTAGCTATTTAAGTAATTATCCAACCCTAAATGTAAGGTTCCTAAAATTTACCCTCGGGCCCACGTGCCCCAAGTTAGGAAAGTTTTTTGAAGAAAGTTCTTATTCATAACCTCATGAACTCAAATATATGATTTTTACGAAATTCCATAACAAATTTCGTGATTAAATCTCATTTTTATTAAAACCTAGATTTTCCATCTAACCCATGAATTTCACAAATTTACACGTTAAATTCTACCCATAATCTCTATATTAAACTCACATTAGGTAGAAATTACTTACCCTCAATAGCTAGGTTGAAATCTCCCTTTTTGAAGCTCTAAAACTGCCCAAGTGTGTGAAAAATGCTTAAGTCCCGTATTTAAAACAAGCTTCTAACCAGCTGTGACGGCCTTCATCGCGAACGCTGAAGAAGCCTCGCGTTCGCAAAGGCTTACACTGATTGGGAATCGCGATCGGGACAACTCTTTCGCAAATGTGAAGAGCAACGCCCACTAATCCTGCCCGATCCCATTTCTCTTACGCGAATGCGACTTGGGGCGCGAAGGTCTAGGCTCATAAGGTTTTGCGAACGCATATGCCTTACCACAAACGCAAAGGGCAATTCGCCCACTACCTCATATCCTTCTTCGCGAACACGATGGCCCTCCCGTGTTCGCAAAGAAGGAAACCAGAACTGGAAATTTTCGGTTTTTTAGATTTTGCTCCGGGCGGTCCGAAACACACCCGAGCCTCTCGGGACCGCGTCCAACTACATCGAAAGTCTGTAATTACGATACACGCATGCTCAATCTCTCGAAATGTGTAACAAGATAATGAAACCAAGAATCACACCCAAAATCAAATAGAATCAAACTTTGAACTTCAAGTTTCCTAATCGACCCGAACGCGCCAAATCGTACTTTGACTACTCGGAACGCCAAATTTGCGTGTAAGTCTTAAATGATATTACGGACCTACTCCAACTTCTGAAACTGAAATCCAAACCCGATATCAAAAAGTCCACCCTCAGTTAAACTTTCCAAAAACGTCAAATTCTTAATTTCGCTAAATGACTTCGAAACGACCTACAGACCTTCAAATCCACTTTCGGACGCACTTCTAAGTCCAGAATCACCATAATGAGCGTTTTTAGGCTCGGAATCCCAAACGGACGTCTAGAATGTAAAAATCCACTTCAACCCAAACTTATGCAATTCATTTAAAATGCAACATTCACTATTAGGCGCTGAAATGCTCCCGGGTCGTCCAAAATCTGATCCGAACATACGCCAGTGTCTGAAATCATCATAAGAATCTATTGGAACCATCAAATCCAAATTCAGAGATCGTTTACTCAAAATATTGACCGAAGTCAAACTTAGCCTTTTAAGCCAACCTTAAGTAACCAAGTATTTTGATTCAACCCGAACCCTTCTAAATCCCAACTAACTATCCCCTCAAGTCATAAAATAATGAAATCATGTACAAAGTCTTATTTATGGGAACAAGGCTGTAAAAAGCAAAATAACCGGTCGGATCGTTACACTACCATTTCCCCCCCTCCCCATTTCCAAATCCAAAACACTAATTTAATAATGAAATCGCTAATAGATTCATGTAAAGTCATAATAAACGAGTTAGAATTCCTAACTGCAAATTTTTCTTTGAAGAATCCTTGAAAATTTATCTCTCACCGAGCTCCCTAAGCCCAAAAATGAATTATAAATCAAAAGTCTCGAATTTCCCTTTTTTGCCTAGTGATTTCCGCTTTTGCGGCCTTTGGGTCACTTTTGCGACTCCACACTTGCGAAAAAATCATCGCATGTGCGGATTTCACTTAAGTCCAAGGAATGTGCTTCTGCGAAAAATGGCTTGCATCTGTGCATGCGCACTTGCGCCAAAAGCGCCGCACCTGTGACCACTTTCGCTCATGCACTCCTCTCCATTGCAGAAGCGAAGTCGCTTTTGTGGAACATTTGCCGCTCATGCGAACCCAGCTGGGCATGACCACCTCTGCATCTATGACCAAATGGTCGCTTTTGAGAGCCCGCACCTGGGCTAATCCCTCTGCATGTGCAATGACACCAGAACATCCCAACTTCAGTAGTGTTAGAAATCCAAACTTATTTCGGATTCGATCCGAATCACACCTGGGACCCCTGGGACCCTGTCAGAATATTCCAACTAGTTCCAAAACACTCCACGAACCTACTCAAGGTCAAAAATCACAAACCACATAGATTCTATGAATCACAATCCAAATTCAAGCTTAAGCAATTATGAACTTCCGAATTCCAAAACCAATGCCGAATCAATACCAAAACAACTCTGATTGACTTTAAATTTTGAACACAAGTCATTGTCATACCTCCCTTTGTTACTACTTTTCTGAAGATAAAGTATACACCATTATTTACTAATACACCCCGAGATAGCATATAGTAATAACAGCAGGGGAGTAGTTTTTCCACTTTAAGGACAATCAGAACGGGATTTATTTAGATTTTAGAGTCACCACTTGGGAAGATAATGGTGTCGCAAGTCACCGGTCTAATCCTGAATCCGAGGAAATATGACTCTATTTTAACAGTCCGCGAAACTAGAAATCCGGATAAGGAATTCTGTTAACCTGGGAGAAGGTGTTAGGCACTCCCGAATTCCATAGTTTTAGCACGGTCGCTCAACTATTGTTTTTGACCTATTTGATTTCTTTATATGCTTTTATAAATGTGAATGTCCCGCGTCGCGAAAATGCATTTCGAGTCACACCGCAACCAGTACGCCTGCGACTTTAATACGTTTCAGCTTCGCTGGGTTTTGAGATTTGAGTCACATAAATGTGCACTCGTATTAAAGATGTATATTTTAGTCGTGCCTATATCGTCTAATCTTTAGGAAAGAGCGTGAAATTCGCTAAACGGTCTTCCCGAGTCTAACATTCTTATTAAAATTCATATGGGGGCCCCGCGTGTCTTTTCATTTTAATACGAGGCTAATCCCTTTATTTTATAAGTCCAAACTTATCATATACTACGTTTGCTATTTATATTTTTCTCCTAATTAAAATATAGTTTTGTATTTTTTCTGAATTCATTATTATTATGTCCAGGCCAATTACTTACTACTAGGCCTGGACTTTTGGACCGTGTTAACAGTCCATTAGGCGCGAATGGGCCTCTGAAGCCCAGGATATATGAATATCTTCATACGCAAACCCCAGGGTGTCTTTATTCGAATCTGGGCATGTATCCATAATCAGGCCCAGAGTAAACAGGTGAATTATAGAACAGGAGTGTAATTTCAATGCGAAATCTAAACCAACATTCTTCAAACAACATAACAAACTAATAAAAGTCATATTTTTCATAAAGCTTCAGGTTACATGTCAATCGATACTAATTACGAATTCTAATAATTGATTAAACACTAACAGGAATTTAGTATTAACACTTTCATTTTAAGTACTTAAGCAATAATTATAATACTAGCTGAACATACTCGGATTATTATTGATTACAAAATTCTAAATTATATAATAAGTAAATTATTGTTAAATGAAACTAAATAACAAAATAGTCTAAACTTCATTCACTTATTTTCTTTTATGAACTAATCGATCCTTATTCAGGATTTAATTAACTGAGATAGTTAATTTCTAGCTTATACTAGTTTCATAGGTGAATTAATTTTAGTGTTAACCTGTTTTGATCTTAGATTAGGTGAGACTTATTTCTAACTATGTATCATTAGCTACTCTACTCTAACCTACAGCAATCTCCATATAGCGATTAATCATTACAAACGATCCTAATGAATTACAATCATACTAGGAGATATCAATTACAAACTAAAAGGAATAACAGAAAAGTAAAATTATCCAAATAGCTCATGCGATTTCATTTCTTCAAACCATGTGCGATTACAACTTCACGAATTTAGAGTGTACCTGATTCAAAGAACAATCTATGAGTCTAGGCTTTGAGGATGAAGAATAGTCAGCGAAATAGTAGCAACAGAGCAGCAAACAGAGCAGAAAACAGAATCCCAAATATAACAGTCCAGCAAATCAACAAGTAGAATCGAAGAGCTCAAGCAGAATCCAAAAGAATTGAAGGATAATAGACTCTAGCGGGAACTCCCAAACTAATACGCAAAGCGATCAACTTAAAAATCTAGACCTTAGAAATAAACTTATATTTCTAAATTTCAGAGCTGAACTCTTTGTAAAAATGCAGAATGTAGAACCTCGAACCCTTTTTAATTCGAAAGTCTGGACCCCCTTTTTCAGAATGTAGAACATAGAACCATTTTTTAATTCGAAAGTGTGGACCCTTTTTCAGGCTCTCTAATGGCCTATTTATACACTAGTTTTGGGGTGAAATTGGGAGAAAATTCAAATAAGTTATTTCTAATCCCCTCTCTTTATTTTTTCAATTATTTACAGATTAGTCCATTAAGAGTATATCGAAATGCCCTCGAGCCCTTGCTAGAAGGTTCTAGGCAATTCTTTAGTGTTCTATTAGAGGTATTTTACTAGGTTACCTTTACTTGCTAAGTTTTATTTCAAGACTGCCTTTTTATTATGCCCAATTTGTCCTTTATTTTGTAGTTAATCACAGGAATACTAGCAACTAAAGTCATTTCTAACCCTATAGGTTCTATTAAATCCTCAATAATGCCATTTATTGTATCCTATCATACCCTTACTGTTTTTCTTATTTACCCGACCTACTAAGGTCTTGTCAGACTAGGGTTACGACTTATTTAACTAATAACCAATTTTTATAGCTGTTTTAAGACTTAACCGGATTTAGACCCCAAATCTCTTTTCAATTTAGACCACATTTAACATACCCCATCCTTATTTAACATGTAACCCTTTATTAACACAAGTCAACTAATTAACCAACAGAGATAAATTTTCAAAACTAACCACTTAATACAATCAGCATAATAGTGATAGCCACTTTAACGACCAAACTTTACTCTTTCAGAAATAGCCATATTATTTAGCTTTCACAACTAACGACTAAATCTTTACAACTATTACAATTCATGTTATCTTGCACACATAGCCTTAATCACAAACTAATTTTCAATAAATTAGAACTCAGAGGGAAATTTTGATAATGGTTGAATCTCAATTAATCAAAGCTTAATTTTAGACAAAGCATGATGAGCAAACACATAAACAAGCCTATTTAACCATAATTCATACGTAATACACATTAGGAAACCTAAGAATGCTATAACAGATTTAGGCATGTGTAACAAAACAGAAGTAGATCTTAAGCATGCAGAATAGATAGGTTCACAAAAACATCAAGAACATATCAAAGAGAAACATTTACAGAATCAAACAGACAAATAAAAAGAACATGGGTTGTAAAACTTAGCTTTTTCTTTTCTTTCTTTTCCTTTCTCTTTTCTTTCTTTCTTTTCTTTCTTTCCTTCTTCTTTATTTCTTCTTTTCTTTCTTTATTTTCCAGACTCAAAAGTTCCGAAGACTTTTAGTCTTCTAACTGTTGGATTTTTTCCGATGGGGCTTCTTTTTGGAGTTTTGGTGGGTAAGGGGGTGGTCTGGGGCTTGGTTTAGATGTTTTGAGGTGGGGGTTGTTTTTGAGTGCTCGCGGGAGTAGGGTTCCGGCGAGCCTTTTTGTTATATTCGACAAGTTCCAGCTATATTCGAGATCAACCACCTATATGAGGTGAAAGATCTAATCAAGGCGGTCCTATGGTGTTAAGCTCAAAGACTGGTTCATAGATTTGAGGTCGCCGGCTAGGGTTCCGGCGACCGCATTTTCAAGAAGAAAGGGGATTTTTGGTTTTCTGGGGTTTTATGGTGGTTGTATTGTTTGGTGGCTAAGGGTGAGGTGTTTGGTGGCTGCTTGAGCCAGAGATGATGGTGGTTCAAGGCCAGTCCAGTCAGTCTCCATGGGAGACTAAGGAAGAAGGAGTTAGGCGAGGAGGCGGCTAGGGTTAATAGTGTTATACAAATGAGAGTGTATGTATCGATTTGAACGGAGATAAGCATTTATATACTCCCCTGATCTCGTGCATTCCTGGTCTTTGGATCAACCAAGATCAACTGCCATGATCTTTTCTTTTAAAACGACGACGTTCGATTGAATGAGAGATTTGTTTATGTCCGTTAGATGTTGAATTTGAAAGGCCAGGATCAATTACTTGTACTACGTTGTTTAACTCTTAATGAGATCCAATGCCATCCGTTTGATTATTTTTTTGGACGACCCAGATTGGTCTTCTATACGGCGTCGTTTGGTTTCGTCGTTTGGTTTTCAATCGAACCGCCCCATCTGGCTCGTTGGATTGATTTCATCAACGGTTAAGATTTAATTGGCCTGTACGCCGTCGTTTGGATAAAGGCTTAGATTGGCCAGTCTTTGACCTTGGGCCTGACCTTTGAGAATTGCATTTGAGTTAATTACTTTGTATATTTTGGCCCAATTCTTTTGTCTTTGTATTTTATCTTTGTATTTTGATTATTTTGTGCTATTTTCTTTTGTATTTGATTTTTCTCTTTTTGTATTTGTTTTTTCAATTGTTATACTTCTTTTATTTCCTATTTTTTCCTTATTTTCTGGTATTTTATGATATTTTGCCATTTTTCTTTTGTTTTTCCAGTATTTTGTATTTTTGTTGCTTTTTTCTAAATTTTCATATTTTTGTGATATTTTCTAATTGATTCCATTGTAATTTTAATTTCACATTTATTTAAAAAACAAACACACAAGTATCACACAATTGCACACCAAAAACTATTTTTGTATTTATTTGTATATTTATATTGGAATTTATTTGCTTAGGGCAAAAATCATGTGCTCACAGTCATAAATGATATTATGTGCCTATTTTAACTTCTATAATTGGATTATGACCCCTATATTAATAAAGTCATCTCCCGGTCAACCTCTCCAAAATCTTCAAACTTTTGCAAATTCACGCCGATGTCGATGCCCCCATTTTTCTAAGGCGGAAAACGGGTTTCAACATTATAGATGAAATGACTCTTCTATTCCCTTTTTGGGGAATTGGGTTATGGATTTTGGAGAGTCGCCACCTAATGATTATAGTGCATTAGGACACTTTAAAAGAAAAAAGAAGATTTTGAAAGAAAATCAGAGTTCGGGTAAGGGCTTGAGATTATCTTGAGGGGAAGGTGTTAGGCACCCCTCAAGATCCACTAGTGTGGTTCCAAGCCATGCTCAATTGTGACTTTAAGAAGAATAGGAATAAACAAGCAAAGTTTGCACATAGGAAGTATGAACAAGTTAAACATTTTGAAAGGAGAAGGACACAAGTTATTTTTGAAATGAGGAAGCTTAGTTGAAGGAAAACATTAATCTAAGCAAAATATCAATAAATAAAGAAGGAGAAAGGGGGTACTAGGTTTAAGTATTATATGGATCACTTTGGTGCAATACCCAGCAATCATTCTCACACGAGATATTAATGCACCAGACATCATATCCATATTCTACCTTTCCTATCCCGTTAAGGTATTGATTGGTCTCATTTTACTCATTGCATGCTAGTACCCGTCCCAACCTATCCGTCCTGGGGTATTAGGACTTCCATCCTAAAATGGGAAGAAAAGGATGAGGGCTTTGCATGGAGTTTCAAAGGATAAAAGTCTAATTCGTCATTCAAAACAAATACCAAGTAGGGGAGAGAACAAGAAGACAAACCAAGGCTCAAAGAAACCCCTTTAAACAGATAACATATAGTTTAGCATGCCTTGCATATACTGGTTTGGTCTTAAATTAAAATTAAGCGGCGGACGGATCAGTTTAACACATAGAATTAAATAAATAGTCTACATTAGGCAACTTGGATCCAATTGTTAGGATCTGGAGCATTTTACAGAATTATTAGGATCTAATACGGAAAAAAGTTTGAAACAGAAGTAGGAGCTTGGAAATTGTAGAAGTTCAGAAAGGTTTCGAAAATTGATGGAACTGTTTAAGGAAATGTACAATAGAGTTTTTCGGAAGCAGAGTGCTTATAAAGGAAGAGATAGTTTGGAAATTGTTTTGAAAGTAATTTCATGAATAAAAGTTCAGACAAAGAGTTAGAAAAGTGATTTCAGAGATAGAAACACAAGTTTAGAAGTCGCAGACAAGTTGGGACGAATCTGTTGAAAATAGTTGCCATATTACTTATTATACAACTTAGGTGAACTTTGAGATCCTATAGGTAGGATATTTACCTTGGTTTTTATTTACACAATGCTATTTTAAACGTTTAAAGCATGCGAGCATTGTGTTACCCTATTGTTTGCCTACCTTTTATGCAATTCTATAGGCATAGTTTCTATATGCTTAAATGAAGAAGAATGCAAGCCTATAGACATGATCTCTAGGTGATTTAAATTTTTTAAAAGCCTATAGGCATGATATCCAAGTGATTCAAAGTGTTAAAATCTTATAGGCATGATATCTAAGTGATTCAAAGTGTTAAAATCCTATAGGCGTGATATCTATGTGATTCAATGCGTTAAAATCCTATAGGCATGATATTTACCCTTTAACATATGCAAGCAACTTAACCCCCCCCCCCCCCCCATACCCTTTACTACTATACTCCCCAAGTTCTTTTACAAAGTTATTATTATAGTGCCAAAAGAAAAAAAATGCATCATAACCCACAGTTAGATCCAAACTGCCTAATGCAATCTATATATCCAATACATGTGTTTTACCAAATCCGGGTTCCAGATTCCAGGACCTTCTCTTATTCAGAGTGTTTCAAAGTTCCAAGGAGCTTCAAGAGCCCAAACAATGCTTACACTTTGAAGAATGAATATTGTAACAAAGTAGTGCAATGTGTGAAATTACTAGCCCTCAGGCATCCAAGTTCAGAGGGAGATCTAGGGTCCCTAAGCATGGCTTACCAAAGGGGGGGGGGGGTAGAACTTAAGAACTAGGAGTAAGTGCAAAGTGAGGTCGGAACCTCAGCAGAAGGTGGTCACACCCAGCCATGGCATAGACTGGCACACCCCTGACCTCTTGCTCACATTCAAACAAATAAGAGCAGACTCTTATAGAGTCAAACTCAAGCCTGAATGGTGATTAGGACACCAACAGACCCAAATTAAACTCAACACATAGAGGGAAAGGGGAAAGGGAAAGCAATTGAGTAAAGACTCAGAAGAGTCTTAGTTCTGGATCATAGACAGCAATTCAGAGTGCTACCATGATTCAAGACAATACTCGCATACAAAGGAAATAAAGGGAAAGGGTTATAAGCATAACATAAAGAGGCATAACATGCTTGAAGATAATCACATAGTGCAGGAAAGCACAAGTAAACACATAAAGAAAGAAAGGCTAGAAGCAGAGAAGTTGAACATATAAAAAGGGTACTATTTAACTAGGAAAACATACTAGTTGCAAGTTTAGAATAGCATAATAGCAACAGCAAACAAATAGCTAGGCAGTCAACAGGAACAAACTCAAGAAGCTTTCACAAGTACTCAGGGATTCAGACAGTAGGATGCAGCAGAATGCTCAGTAGTGGTATAGAAAAATAGAGAGTAGTAATGGTAGTAGTAAAGAATATTTCAAGACAGAAATGTGAATTCTGATTTTATTTTCAGTCAGAATTCAATGATGGAGTGAAGAGAGGAACATGTTGTCAGGCAGGCAAGCAAGGAAAGAAAATAATCGAGTATCAATCAGAAAATAATCAATAAAAAGGAATTCTTTTAATCAAGGAGTTCAAATTTGAACAGTAAAAAGGACTGAAGTTATTTAAGGAAAGGGAATCAAGTAGCATATCATGCACAGTATGCAAATAAGGGGTAGACTCATAAGGGATAGTTTAAAACACACGGTTTAAGTAAAAAAGGCAAGAAGTAAATAAACTAGTACATAGTAAATCGGGGAATCAAAGATTCAAAATCAATAATGAACTAAGTCAGAAAATAAGGGGATATGAAGGTTCAATTTAGACAAGGAAAGAATCAATCAAGTTCACACAATGTTAGTCTAAGATCAGTACCCAGAATCAAAGGTTGTTTGGAGAGGAAAAATCTACATATAAAGAGCGCATGAGTTTTAGAACATGTGAGGCTGGATTCAAAACAGAGAAAAGTGTCATGCAACCAAAATTAGTGAGTAGGGAACTATTAAATAAGGAGAAACATCGAATGGCATGCAAAAAGTCAGATGAAAGGTCTTGCAAAGCTTAGCCGGAATCAGAATCACATAAAGAAACAAAGAGAGTTCGGAAATTAGGGTTTTTAAATCAGATTAACTCAGAGAAGAAAAAGCATAGTGGTCTGAAAAACTCGACTGAAAATCCCCAAATTCTAGGGTTTTTGCTATTAATCGAGTGTAGAGATCAAAGCAAATAAATCAGGTAAGAATACATTCAGAAAAACCCATAGGAACTAAAAAAATATTTTACGAAAACATGGTGAAGGAAAATACAGTAAAAGGAATCATAAGAATTGGTAGAAGAAAGCATAGTAGAAGAAAACTTGTAGGAATTACAGTAGGAGCACATAGGAGCCATGGTAGAGCAAATACAGTAAAAGAAACATATACGAAATATAGTAGAACGGGTAAAATTGAAGAAACCCTAAGTCGGAGAAGATGAACATTTTTGAAAGCAAAATTTTGAAAGAGATTTAAGAAATCATTTGAAAACCTTAAAATAAACATGGATCTAGAGCAGATCTAGAGAAAATAGGAAAACCTCGGGAGGCTAGGGTTTCAGAACAACCCTAGAAGTGAGAGAGGCCTGGAAAAAGGGTCTACTCCGAGTCGAATAAGTCAGAGATGGACTCATAGGGCTAAGATATGCCAGAGTTGCGCCGGAGATGGACATAACACTCAAATTGGCGGAGATCTGAGCGAATAATATCAAGCTCAAACCTTGAATCTTCGAATAACCGAGGTATGGGGGTACGTGAGGGTGAGTATAGGCTACCAGGGCTTGGGACGCTATTGATTCCGGTAAAACAATGTGGTAATTAACCAACAGAGTGGGGATAGGGTTTCGGAGGGAGGCTAGAGAGAGTTTGAGGCGAAGGGATACTAGGGGCGGTTGATTTGAGTAAGTGAAGTAGGTTTTATGGGTGTTGTGAAATTAAAAAGGAATGGCGAGATCGTGGCCGTTGATCAAAATGATCAATGGCCTGGATTAAAACGGTAGTCGGTGGGGTTGGAAATGGGTTGAGTAATTGGGTCGTTTAATTGGGGTTAATTTGGGGTCAAATGTGGTTATAATTGAAATGGAAATATGCTAGCCTTTGAATAGCCACTTTCCCTTTTTAATTAGTTAAAATAGTTGAAAATAATTTCAAAACAAATTAAAAACACAATACTAATTGATAACATATAAAAATTAATTTAAAAATATCTGGAGCAATTTTATAATTATAAAATGCAGTTAATTATAACATAGGCTATAATTGTAATTTTGAACAATTTAGCTTAAAATATCGAATAAATTTATAAAAATATGAAAAAATCACCTTAATCATATTTGGTGTAAATATAATAATGGAAAATAACTAACTCATAAAAAGGACAATTTTGAAATAATTATTAAGGTTTTATACTATTAAAATAGAAGATTTAAAAAAATTGGGAAAATACTAAAACCTTTGGGGATGCTTATATATGCATATGAATGCTATTTGAAAGTATTTTTGGGGTATAAAAATACATAGGAAAAATTGGGTATCAACAGTCGAAATGACCTACGGGCCTCCAAATTAACATTCGGACACGCTCCTAAGACCAAAACCACTACACAGAGTTAGTGAAGCCATCAAAACTATATTTGGTGTCGTCATCATACAAGTCAAACTACGATTAACTCCTACGACTTAAACCTCCAACTTAGGGACTATGTGTCCCATTTCACTCTGAAACTCTCCCGAAACCAAAATCAAATACCCCGACAAGTTACATAACCACGATATAGAATAGAGGAATCATAATGGGGCTAAAATACTTAAAATGACCGGCCTGTTTGTTACACTACTTGAACTTGATTGTTATTTATGAATAATGATTTAGCCCATGTGGGCTTTGCAGAGATGGGAGAGCAAATTTACTATATCAACCAAAATTAGGCCAATGTAGAGATTTTTAATATGGCCAATATTTTGGCTATTGAAGTCCATCTCCGATAAGCATACATCTATTTGAAAGTAGACTTTGCTGGCAATATTCTTTGGGGCCAAAGTATTGCATTATGTGGTGGATATTGTCACACCTCCCTTTTTTACTACCCCACATACTTAAATGCATATAAATACGCTTGTAGGGTATACCCCGACGCTCAATTACCCACGACGGACAAAATAACGTAAGGGAAGGAGTTTTTCCAATTAAAGGACAATCGGTTCGGGATTTTTATTAGAGATTAATCAGAGTCGCCACAATGGTGTCCCAAGTCACCGGTTAATCCCGAATCCGAGGAATTTTGACTCTTAAAATGTCTGCGAAGCAGAGGTCTGGATAAGGAACTCTGTTAACCGGGAGAAGGTGTTAGGCACTCCCGGATTCCGTGGTTTTAGCACGGTCGCTCCACTGTCGTTCTTGACTTTTATTTGACTTAATTATTGATTTTAACAACATAATGTGCTTTTTTACATAAATATTATTTTTAAGAATTTGCGACATCGCGGAAACACACCTCGAGTCATACCGCAACCAGTACGCCTATGACCTTCGGTGTATTTCGGCTTTGCCGAGATTTGGATTTGAGTCGCACCAAGTGCACACTCGTTCAAAGGAAAGTATATTAAAATCGTGCCCTAAATGATGTTCTATATCGGCTTTTAACTTTGGGAGAGGCTATGGAATTCGCTATTAGCCCCTCCGGTTCTACTATATCATCTTATTACTAAATGGGGGTCCCGATTGTTATTCGGGTGAGGCTCGTCCCAATTTAACTTTATTAAAGTCCGATCCTATTTCGTTCAACTATATTTGCTATATTATTTTTTGCCTTAGTCGTATTCATTAAGCTTTCTAGGTCCCCTCAAGTTTGTTATTGGACCTGGTCTTCTCTTTGATCATTTACACAATCCATGAAGGTCCCGTCCAGGCCTTGAAGCCCAAACGGTCATCTGGATATTTTTGGCGAACTGGACAAGTCCAAATGGAAGTTCAGGCCCACGCTATACATAGGGCCCAAACCAGAATGTAATAGCAAGAAGTATGACATAAAATTTATAATGGAACAGGTGCTCAACATTTGAAACAAAGAGTCAAGTCACTTTTATTATTGAAAAGGAAATTTATACATAAAACAACGAGCAATGAAGGCACAACCAATTATTATTACTATATACTCGTATCTAAAGATTTATACTAATATCTAATTATTAGCTAATGAAGCATTCTGGAACGCAGCCACTTACCCAGGAGATTAAGTTAAAAGAAGGCTATTCAATTGATTACTTATAGTGTCAAAAGAGAAACTAAATGATCAAACGCAGATGTTTACTATATTGCCAGTCTTATTGCAAGATATACCTCTCATCACCACCCTTTCATCCTAATTGAACTGCTTCAATATTTAATTATTTTCCCTTTTAAAGCTCAATCAGATTTGAATCTTAATTCCCAGAAACAAACTGATTATGTAAGCAATAATCCTATAAGTCTCTATATCTAAGCGATTTAAAGGTTCAAACGGGTCCAAACAGTGGGTTTACAATGACTCAGTTCATTACAGCGTTATCAATCAGGTTATGCTAGACTGACGTTTTTCATCTTTAATACTTATTTATGCTAAACGCAGATCCATATCATATGAGTGACTAGGTGATTATGACTTATTAGATTACTTGTGCAAAACTAGTTAACAATTTAATCCATGATTAGCTAACTTATGTTTTAATGTTTTTACCTAATTAATACTAAGTGATATCTTACTATTACTACTATACTACTATTATATTACTGCTATTACAATATTTTTGTTTCTGTTTTCATACTACTACATACTTCACTACATGAAATTTAGATCTAAACTATATTAAACTATCAATCAAAGAGGTAAATTGAACTACAGCAGAACAGTTAATTTCAACATCTTGAACTTCATTCCATTTCGAGCTTTAACAAATTACATCTTCAGTTGAACAAGGGAATGTACCTGGTTCAGCAAAATGGTAGCCAATGAGTTCTAAGGGGATTAAAAGATGAGCAAGGCAGAGACTCAAGCAGCAAATGCAACAGTAGAAATTGAATCTCCAAGGAGTTGAAAACCCCGGCAACAAACAACAGAATCCAGACAGAAAACCCAAACCAATTCGAGCAAAAGAACCCAGCAAAGCCAAGAGAAATAAGCAAGCTCTAATCCGAGAATTCCCAGAGAAATTATTACTGAATTGTTATATTTTCTCTGATCTTTTTTCTTAACAGCTAGCCTAGAAGATGATTTTTTAAATTGCTAAAAATTGGAACCCAGATATATTTTCAGATTACTCCAATTGGAACCCCCTTTTTCAGCCCCTTTTTAGAGGTATATATAGTTGAGGCTAAGAGCTGATGACTTGGGGAGAAAGTATGGGATTAATCCCACTTCTCCCCCTCCTAAAATTATGAAATGTATACTTAAGCCCCATTTCAGTTAATCAAAACCCTTCCAGCATGTGCTGGAAGGTTCTAAAGATTCCTTTTAGTGGGTTTTTACCAATGTATCCCTAAGGGTTTGAGATTTTTACAGATTTCCCTTTTTAGGGAGACCATTATACCCTTTAATCTCTGCAAAATTACAAAAATCAGGGGTACAAAGGACTCCCCTACCCTCTTAGGTTCTAACTATTTACTATTTCACCTTTTAAATTCCCAATTGTGTCCCTAAGGGCACTGTTTATTTACTAGCTTACCTAGGTTAAATTTCAGCAACCTTTTTGAACCTATTTAACTAATAGCCAGCCTTGGCATTAGTATTAAAGGGCTGGCCAGATTTATTTTAAGGGACTATTTCAATTTTAGCCACTTCTGGATCTATTTCAGTTAATTAATACTAAGTTATTTCAAATTTAACCTAATTGCAGGCATAGCCTGCTTTATTATTAAAGCAACTCTTTAAAATCTAGCCAGTCTCAAGTTGAGACTTAGCTTTGGCTATTAAAGCCAATCACTGAACATTTGGGCCCCAAAACCATTTGCAGGTTTGGCCATTTTATGCTCAGGGCTCTAAAGAGAGCCTGGGCTAGTCTGCATTTGCAGACATAGCCCCTTTTGCACAACCAGCCACTTTTAAAAGTGGGATGTGTGTTAGGGCTTTATAGAATAGGTCAACCCTTTGCAAGGTTGACCATTCTTAAGCCAATTATTTAACTTATAGCCTAATTATGAAGAGTTTCAGTTTTATCCTATTTAAAAACTAGCCATTTTGTGAAACCTAGCACTAACAGCTATAACCAATTCTCTTAAGGTTAGTGAATGTTAATCAAATTCTCATACTAACAAGAACTAACAGAACTCAGTCATTTTCAACAAGTGTTGCACACAAGGGCACACAAGATTAAACAAAATGCATTAACCAACTGAAACTCAGAAAAGGGCAAGTGATAAGGTTGAATTTCAGTCAATTAACTTCACATTATCCAATTTTATGGGACAAAGTATGAACTTTTGTCAACTTAAACCTAGTTACTATCAGCTCAAGTCATCTGATACTTGAATAATTTCAAAAAACCATTAAAGTTCATGGCATGGACTCATAGATGCTAAGTCTTACAAAACAGTCAAGAGAAATAGAGCATAGCTTATGCCAATCATAAGAACAAAGGATCAAACAGCATAATATGAGAATGATATCAACTAGATCCCCCTAAACCTAAAACCTTTTCAAATGCCAACAATGATGAGGATGAAGAACGGGATAACATGGGTGAACAATAAAGAAGAAACCTAAAACTATCATGTGAAAGTGGCCTAAAGGAGCAGAGTCACTTAACTCAGATTTCAAGGGTTCAATTTCAGACATACTATCTAACTGGGGAAGATGAACTAACACAAGAAGTCTTAATAGAGGAGGTAAATTAGACAATTAAACATGGTATTAAGATTAAACATGCTCAGAGACAGAAAAGGGCAGTCCAAAGATTACAAAACTCAATTAAAACAAACTTAATATAAAGATGAGAATCAAACCAGTGTTAGAACTCAGGCATGCATAACATTAGAAGAACAATTGGTCAAGAGTTACAGCAGATGGGTCTTTAACTCAGGGGAGACAAATCATGATACGGAACAGATGAACAGGAGAACAAACATGGTCAAACTTTAAAAGAAACATAAGGGCAACACAAGAACTCCATCATTAACAGACCTAGAAGAAACATGTTATGAAACCCTTATGACTTAACTATCGGAGACACAAACAAGATATATGAAGCAAAAGAAGAAGCAACAGGTAGGAAACTTATAACTAATCATGCAAAGGAACTGGAGAGACCAATATGAAAAGAAAAGAGCACATGACTAACATGCGAGGCAACTAAAAGATACAGAAGAGATAATAAACATCAGAGAAAGATGACACCAGGAATATAAACTATAGAATTGTGAGAACATAATCAACCAAAACCAAATCATGAACAGAGCGTTAAGCAGAAACAAACAAGTACAAAAATCCTATGACTAACATGTTAAACAAAATCAGAGAAGACATCTAAAGGCATGCAAAAATAAAAAGCAGAAATCAAACAACATACACAAAGCAAGAATAATAAAAGAAAGCAAATAAGGGCCGGGGGACTTAGCTTGCAGGGCCTGTCCCCTGAGCTTCCTATTCCTTTTCTCTTTTATTCACTCACGGATTCTACTCTACTCCTTTGCTTTCTTTTTCCTTTGTTCTTTCGGATCTTTTTTTACTTTTCTTTTTCTGGTTTCTCTTTTAAGGCTTAAAGACGAAGCCTTTTTGAATTCTGAGTTACAGGGGGTGTTTGGGTGAGGAAAAGGTGAGGCCTTTATTAGGGGTTTGGTTTTGGGGTCGCCGGAGTTAGGGTTCCGACGACCCTTTTTCGGATATTCGAGACGTTCCGGTAATATTCGAGGGTAGTGGATGGTATATTTGGATAGATCAGGTGAAAAGGAAGCGATTGGCATTGGTTTGGGAGTGATTCTCATTGTTTGGTGGTCACCGGCAAAGATTCCGGTGACCGGGACTCGAAAAACAGGGGTTTGTCTTAGGGTTTTCTAGGGTTTGCTTGGAGAAGAAGATGGAGATGATAGAAAAGAAAAGAGGAAGGGTAAAAGGGGCCGGCGACCACCGTGGAGGGTGGTGGCCGCCATTGGCCGGCTAGGGTTTCTGTGATGAAGATGATGATGAAGAAGAGAGAGGTGAGAGCGAAAGGGCGGCTAGGGTTAGTGATTTTGTAAAGAATGGCCAACCGTTCAGACAAGGGCCTTATATAGGCCGGCCGTCTTAGGTAATCTGGGCCGTTGATCTGATGAAGATCAACGGTCGAGACCAAGCGTTACTAAAACGACGTAGTTTCGCCTGTCTGGGAGACTAAGGTCTTCGACCGTCAGATCACTTCAAATGGATGGCTCAGATTATGCCTCTCTTTTCAATTAATTAAAGAAATCAACTAATTATTCTCACCGTTAGATTACCTCGTATGAACGGCTGAGATCACTTTCTGAAAGCCTGGACCGGTCAGCTCATTGGGCTATTGCAGATTGGGCCACTTTCAATTATTCCTGGCCCAAACCAAAGACACCTATATATTTTGTATTTTTTTTTTGATATTTAACCATTTTTAGGTATTTTCTTTTATACTTTTTTTTTCTTTTTCTCTTATGGAACAATATAAAACCTAATTTCCTACCTACTCTAATTATTTAGTATTTTTAGTAATTTTCTACTATTTTTCTTAATTTTCACTACTTAAATTATTTTGCTATTTTTACTTAAAATCTAACTAATTTAACAAATTAATCATCTATCCTATATTTTTTGATTTTCTTCTAATTCCTACTTATTCCAACACAAAAGTGTAGCTAATTTCAAACAAATCAAGTAATTGCACTCAAAACATATTTATTTTAATTTTGGAATTAATTGCTTGGCGCAAAAATCATGTGCTCACAGCTGCCCCTCTTTGCTCGGGAACACGAAGAGTTTCAGTGCAAAGACAAGTGAGCAGTAATGAGAGATTTTTGCACATCGGCACATTCCGTGAAAGCATTTTCGAAAACCTTTTGACCGCACCCTGCTTTAGAGGTTGCCTACATATCCTGCGCTAAACAGGAATCAGGTCAGTGTAGTTCGGGAAGGTCTGGCAGTTTTAAAAACTACCGGACTCACTGTTGCATTGACACTGTTGAGACCTGCTGACTTACTCCTTATTACACCGGGGGGGGGGGAAATGTAAAATGAAGAAGCTATTCTAAGCTATGATCCTACAATTACAATTGTTCTTAATCTAGCTTTTGCTCTTCTTCCCTTTCCGGTGATGCAGAATCTTCCTTCTTTTTTTTTTATTTTCTTTGATGCTGACTCTCTTTTTTGTTGATTTTTCTTTTCTTGTTGACTCTCTTTTTGTTGATTTTCTTGTTTTTCTTGATCTCGAGCTGAACCTGCTCAAAACAAAACAACAAACTACCTTTTTCTTTTTTTTTTCTTTTTCTGCCCCAGTGTGGGCTTTTAACTATATAAACCATGATGTGCAGAAAAGTATTCCCGTATTAGAAGGTGGGCACCTAACAGAAATTAAACGTGCAATGCAAAATGCAGAAAAATATTCCCGTATTAGAAGGTGGGCACCTAACGAAAACTAAATGTGCAATGCGATGCGAGAAAATATTCCCGTGTTAGAAGGTGGGCACCTAACGAAAACTAAACGTGCAATGTAATGCGAAAAAGTATTCCCGTATTAGAAGGTGGGCACCTAACAGAAATTAAACGTGCAATGCAAATGCGGAAAAATATTCCCGTATTAGAAGGTAGGCACCTAATAGAATTTAAATGTGCAATGCAAATGCAGAAAAATATTCCCGTATTAGAAGGTGGGCACCTAACGAAATTTAAACGTGCAATGCGAATGCGAAAAATATTCCCGTATTAGAAGGTGGGCACCTAACGAAATTAAACGTGCAATGCGATGCGAGAAAATATTCCCGTATTAGAAGGTGGGCACCTAACCGAAATTAAACGTGCAATGCGATGCAGAAAATATTCCCGTATTAGAAGGTGGGCACCTAACGGAAATTAAACGTGCAATGCGATGCAGAAAGTATTCCCGTATTAGAAGGTGGGCACTTAACGAAATTAAACATGCAATGCGATGCAGAAAGTATTCCCGTATTAGAAGGTGGGCACCTAACGTAATTTAAACGTGCAATGCAAATGCGGAAAAGTATTCCCGTATTAGAAGGTGGGCACCTAACTGAAATTAAACGTGCAATGCAAATGCAGAAAATATTCCCGTATTAGAAGGTGGGCACCTAACGGAATTTAAACGTGCAATGCGATGCAGAAAAGTATTCCCGCATTTACCAGTGTGGGCTTTTAACTATATAAACTATGATGTGCAAAAAGTATTCCCGTATTAGAAGGTGGGCACCTAACAGTAATTAAACGTGCAATGCGAATGCAGAAAATATTCCCGTATTAGAAGGTGGGCACCTAACAGAAAGTAAACATGCAATGCGATGCAGAAAGTATTCCCGTATTAGAAGGTGGGCACCTAACATAAATTAAACGTGCAATGCGATGCAGAAAAGTATTCCCGTATTCGAAGGTTGGCACCTAACAGAAATTAAACATGCCATGCGATGCAGAAAAGTATTCCCGTAGCCTGAGGACCGGGGAGTGGATTTTAAAAGATGTTACCTTCCTCTTTTTGGTATTTTCTTTTACCAATTATTCTCTTGCCTGTGAATTTCTCCACTTATTCGGCGGACTTTCTCTTTTTGGTATTTTAAATTTTCCACATTGGTCACATTCACTTTAAAGTGATTAGTGACAGTTTGTTCCTGCATGAAACAAAATTTATTAGATATAAACTGCTGGCAACTGGCATCTGCCGTCCCTACTTCTTATTGCTTCCTTTGTTTTTGCTTTCTCATGTTGCATGACTTTCGACTTCTTGTCCCTTGCAGACTCTTTTGTATTTTTCTCATTTCTCTATTTTTTGTTTTGTTTTCTTTTTCTTTGGCCATGTTTGCCAAGCTTCTTTATTCCCTTCCCCAATCTTCTATCCTTTCTGATCCAGTGTTGTTTCAGCTTCCGTTATCGGGAGCCGGTAGTTAGCTCTCAAAAAGGTAAACAATGAAATGCAGAAAATGAAAGAAAAGTAAGGGTGTTTTGGAGAGATGACAGAACTTATCTGGGTATTTGCTGGCCGATTCCGCTGACCATGCCATGTATTTAAACTCTGACCCAGTTCGTTCCAATCATTATTCTGACTCTGAATTGCCTTCGACCCAAACCGATACTCTTTTTTGTTGCCTTTTCTCTTTTCTGATAGTCCTCACGATCGCCTTACGGTGCCTCGAAAGGTTTTCACCAATAAGACTCTCTCATTTATTTCTCTCAACCTCACAATCGCCTCACAGTGCCGGCTAAGGTTTTCACTGATGAGACTCTCTCATTTTTATTTTTCCATTCTTTCCTTTTTGTATTTTGTTTTTCTGTACCACGGGTATTATCCGATGCTTCGCTCCTCCTTCGTTGTATTTGTTGTCATTTCAAAATTGATCAGAAGGTCTTTCTTTGGACTGTAACGTGGCTTTTGGGTGGGTTAAGAAAGAAAGATATAAAGGCTCAAAATTCAACGAGGGTTAAAAATATTTACAACTCTCGGAATTATTAAACATAACTTCTGCCCCAGTTTCAATATGTGGGGAATTTTTGGATTTTTCCTTTGTTGTGACTGAACCTCAGAGAGGCTGCCTACGTACCCTTTCGGGATCAAGTCGGACGTAGTTCATCCAACTTTATTAGTTAGATGGATTTCTTTTGACTTTTTCCCGATTTCTTTGTCTTTTTCTTTTCTTCTTTTTCATTTTTTTTTCATTTTTCATTTTTTTTTCATTTTTCCCATCATTTTTTCATTTTGTCAATTTCGATCTTATTGCACTAGAGCGATTCCGAGAGAGGGATATGAAAGAATTCATTCATTAAGGCTCAAAGGGGTTATCAATGGATAAAGTGTTTGGATAGAGAATAAAATGCCTTCGTCATTTCAATTCCAAAATCACAACAAAATACAAAACACATAATTGAAAAGGAATCATACATAGTATCTTTTGACTGCATCTGAATTGATAGCAGTCTCTACGCACTTTCCTTCAACATCTGTTAAATACAATGCTCCATTGGACAACACCCGTGATACCACAAATGGTCCCTGCCAATTTGGCGCAAATTTGCCCTTTGCCTCGGCCCAATGTGGTAAGATACGCCTCAATACCAGTTGTCCGACTTCAAACTTTCGAGGCCGTACCTTCTTATTATATGCTCTGGCCATTCTTCGCTGATACAACTGCCCATGGCAGACTGCGGCCAACCTCTTCTCATCAATCAAATTCAACTGTTCTAACCGGGCCTTTACCCATTCATCGTCATCTATCTCAGATTCGGCTATAATTCGCAATGACGATATTTCTATTTCTGCGGGTATAACAGCCTCCGTTCCGTACACCGGTGTATAAGGTGTGGTTCCGATAGAAGTACGTACCGTCGTGCGGTAACCCATGAGAGCAAAGAGTAACTTTTCATGCCATTGCCTGGACCCTTCCACCATTTTTCGGAGAATCTTCTTGATATTCTTGTTAGCCGCTTCTACTGCTCCATTCGCTTTTGGCCTGTAAGGTGTGGAATTGCGGTGCGTGATCTTAAACCTTTCACAAACTTCCGCCATGAGATGACTGTTTAAATTGGCTCCATTGTCTGTGATAATCACCTTGGGGATTCCAAATCGGCATATGATATTCTCGTGCACAAAATCCACCACCGCTTTCTTCGTCACCGCCTTGAATGTCTTAGCTTCAACCCACTTGGTGAAATAATCTATTGCAACCAGAATGAACCTGTGCCCATTAGAAGCGGCTGGATCTATTGGGCCGATGACATCCATGCCCCAAGCAACAAAGGGCCAAGGTGCCGACATTGTGTGCAACTCATAAGGCGGGGAGTGGATCAGATCCCCATGTACCTGGCATTGATGGCATTTCTTTACATACCTGATACAATCACGCTCCATAGTGAGCCAGTAGTATCCCGCTCTCAAAATTTTCTTTGCTAAAACATATCCGCTCATGTGGGGTCCGCATACTCCGGCATGTACTTCAATCATGATTTCATCCGCTTGTTGTGCATCTACACACCGCAATAAGCCTAGATCTGGTGTTCTTTTGTATACCACTCCTCCACTGAGGAAAAATCCATTGGCTAGACGCCTGATGGCTCTCTTCTGGTCTCCGGTGGCTTGCTTCGGGTATTTGCCAGCTTTCAAGTATTCTCTAATATCATGATACCACGGCTCTCCATCCGACTCTTCTTCCACAGCGAAGCAATAAGCATTCTGATCTCGGACTTGGATCTGGAGTGGATCTATATATGTCTTTTCCGGATGATGCAACATAGAGGACAATGTGGCCAAAGCATCTGCAATCTCATTGTGCATTCTTGGGATGTGCTTGAACTCTATAGACTGGAATCTTTGAGACAACTCGTGCAAACAATACCGATATGGTATCAATTTCAAATCTCGTGTCTCCCATTCCCCTTGAATTTGGTGTACCAAGAGATCCGAGTCACCCATGACCAAAATCTCTTGAATACCCATGTCAATTGCCATCCTTAATCCCAAGATGCACGCCTCATATTCGGCCATATTGTTGGTACAGAAAAATCGAAGCTGAGCTGTGACGGGATAGTGTTGACCCGTACTTGAAATGAGTACCGCTCCGATACCAACGCCCTTGCTGTTGACGGCTCCGTCAAAGTACATTTTCCATCCTGGTCTCTCATCTTGCTCCATCTCCTCGACAAGCATTGCCTCTTCATCCGGAAAGTATGTTTTCAATGGTTCATATTCATCATCCACCGGATTCTCGGCTAAGTGGTCCGCAATAGCTTGTGCCTTCATTGCTGTACGAGTTACATAGACAATGTCGAATTCTGTGAGCAGAATCTGCCATTTGGCCAGTCTTCCCGTAGGCATAGGCTTCTGAAATATATACTTCAGAGGATCCAGTCATGATATCAAGTACGTGGTATACGCTGACAAATAATGCTTTAGCTTCTGAGCTACCCAAATCAATGCACAACAAGTTCTTTCGAGTTGGGTATACTTCACCTCGTAGGATGTAAACTTTTTGCTGAGGTAATAGATGGCTTGTTCTTTCTTGCCTGTCTCGTCATGTTGACCCAGTACACAACTGAAAGAGTTATCTAGCACCGTCAGATACAAAATCAAAGGTCGCCCTGGTTCTGGAGGTACTAACACCGGAGGATTGGCCAAATATTCCTTGATCTTGTCAAAGGCTTCCTGACACTCGTCGGTCCATTTCACTGCTGCATCTTTCTTCAACAACTTGAAGATCGGCTCGCATGTTGATGTCAATTGAGCAATGAACCGACTAATGTAATTCAACCTTCCTAGCAAACTCATGACCTCCTTTTTGTTCTTCGGCGGAGGTAGACTTTGAATAGCCTTGATCTTTGACGGATCCAGTTCAATACCTCGCCGACTCACTATAAACCCTAGTAATTTCCCTGAAGGTACTCCAAAAGCACACTTCGCCGGATTGAGCTTTAGATTGTACCTCCGGAGTCTTTGGAAAAACTTCCTCAAATCTTTCACATGATCAGGTTGTTTTCTGGTCTTTATGATGACATCGTCCACATATACTTCAATTTCTCGATGCATCATATCGTGGAACATTGTGGTCATTGCCCTCATGTAAGTTGCCCCGGCATTCTTCAATCCAAACGGCATTACTGTGTAACAGTATGTTCCCCAAGGTGTAATGAAGGCAGTTTTCTTAGCATCTTCTTCGTCCATAAGGATCTGGTGATATCCAGCATAACAGTCCACAAACGAACCGATCTCATGCTTGGCGCAATTGTCGATCAATATGTGAATGTTTGGCAATGGGAAGTCATCCTTCGGACTGGCCTTGTTGAGGTCTCTATAGTCTACACACACTCTGGTTTTGCCATCTTTCTTCGGGACCGGCACAACATTTGCCAACCAGGTGGGATACTTGGTAACTCTTATGACCTTTGCCTCAAACTGCTTATTCACCTCTTCTTTTATCTTCACACTAATGTCCGTTTTGAATTTCCTCGGCTTTTGCTTTACCGGCCGGCATTCAGAGTAGATAGGCAACTTGTGTACCACCAAATCTGTGCTAAGCCCGAGCATGTCATCATAGGACCAGGCAAAGATGTCCTTAAATTCATGTAACAACCTTATCAATTCATCCCTGAGGGGTGCCTCCAAATGTACACTAATCTTTGTTTCTCGGACATCATCTTCGCTCCCCAAATTTACAGATTCCGTATCACTCGGATTCGGTTTGGGTTTTTCCTCGTATTGTTTCATGTCCTTACTTATTTCCTCCAGGGGTTCCTCATCCTCACATTCTATTTCACTATCTTCCTCGATTTCTTGTATAGTAACGTGATTGTCAGAACTGGGTCTAGATTCCTTCACGCATGACATGGCATTGGAATCAACACATGCAAAACTGTATAAAAGGAAAAATAAAGAAAAATAAGGCAAAAGTGAAGAAAAAGGGAGACCGCATTTCATTAATAAAAGAGTGAACAATGTTCGGGATACATGGTGATTTTCTTTTCATGAGGGGAATGGGAAAACTATAAAAATAACAACTTTCGGGAAAGCAATGATGAAAATTTTGAGCTAACTACCAAGACTCCTTCCTGATAGGGAAAGGAGTAGCTTCCCAATTGTTCAACATGATCCCAGGTCCCACAAATTGCACGTCCATTTTGCTCGTGCCTTCCCCTTCTTCAATCGTATTCACCTCCCAAAACATCTTCTCAAAACCCAGCATTTCTTTATCAAGTTGGGTCTCAATGCACTTTGTCACAGCAGATGGTTGATATTTTGTACCAGGCCTGATGAAGGTGTCAGATAATTTGGGTATGGGTTTGGGCAAGGTCCAGTTCTTTTTGGCTTTTAAGGCTCTTTGGATGTCGGCAAAGGTGGGTTTGAACCCTAAGCCGAATGTACCTTTGTTTTCCGGAAGCTGAACTGGTTGAATAACTCCCTGCAGTGTTTTGCCTAATCCCCTCCCCGGTGCAAATCCGTTTCTCAGCATTTCTCTGGCCACTATCACAGCAGTTGGTGCCATCATAGGGGTTGGTAACCTTTCCCCTTCAGCAATTCTGTTCACTACTATAGCATCCGTCACTTGGTAGACCCAAGGACCTTTATCCCCATCATTGTCATCAAAAGGTGCTACCACATTACAAGCATTTTCCTCCCCGTGTACGACAATCTCTTGTTGTTCCCACTCAAACTTGACCATCTGGTGTAGAGAAGATGGTACTGCCTTGGCCGCATGAATCCAGGGTCGACCTAACAACAAGTTATACGACACGGCAATGTCGAGCACCTGGAACTCCATAGTAAAATCAACGGGACCGACGGTTACTTCCAAAATAATATCTCCCAACGTGTTTTTACCTCCGCCGTCAAACCCTCTCACATTGATATTGTTCCTCCGGATTCTGTCCGGGCTAATGTTCAGCTTCCCTAAAGTTGACAGCGGGCAAATGTTAGCACTCGATCCGTTGTCAATCAATACCCTGGTCACGACTGACTCTTCACTCTTTACTGTAAGGTACAATGCTTTATTGTGTTCAGTTCCCTCCACCGGCAGCTCCCTATCAGAGAAGGTGATCCTATTAGACTCGAAAATTTTGCTGGTAATCTTCTCCAAGTGACACACTGAAATCTTCTCCGGAACATGAGCCTCATTTAGAATCTTCATAAGAGCCTTCCGGTGTTCTTCCGAATGTATCAACAAAGATAGCAAAGAAATTTGGGCCGGGGTCTTTCTTAACTGCTCAACCACTGAGTACTCTTGTGACTTCATTTTCTTAAGGAATTCTTCTGCTTCCTCCTCCGACACTGGCTTTTTCAATTGACTTTCTTTTACCGTCTTCATCTTTCTCAGTTCCTCTGGAGCAAAACACCTTCCAGATCGGGTGAGTCCATGCGTTTCATTAATTTCACCAGAAATCTCTTTTCCCTTGTAAACTATTGCTACCTTGTTATAGTTCCAAGGTACAGTCTTTGTACTCACCACTGGCATTTGTACTACTGGTTTTATGATTACTGGCTCTGCACTTGCGCCTTTCACGGTCACGATCGTCTTTGCGCCCGGCACTACCACTTTTAAACTTCCCACCACTACTGGCTTTGGTTTCTCAACAATCGCTTTCTCTTTCACAACTTCCTTTTCTAACTTGCCACTCGACTTTATCATCATGACGGCCTGAGATGGTTTTTGACTGCCATCACCCTGCACCAATTCTATCATATACGTTTCGTGGTGATTTGGCAGCGGATTCTGGGTAATGTTTGGGGCTTCGGGAGCCTGTACTTCAATTCTCCTCTCATCGATAAGATCTTGAATGGCATTCTTCAATTGCCAACACTTTTCAGTATCGTGGCCCAATGTTCCCGAACAGTATTCACATCTGACAGAAGAATCAAGATTTTTCGGGGGTGGGTTTGGAACTTTTGGTGCAATCGGTCTTAACATCCCCAACTCTTTCAACCTATGATAAAGGCTGGTATATGATTCTCCGAGAGGGGTGAATGTTTTTTTTGCTTTGTTTCTCCAATCAGAGTCCGGCCTGGGTCTATTTTGGTTTCGGTAAGGTTTAGGGGTTGGGTATGTGTTCTGGGTGTGGTATACATTGTGTGGAGCTTGAGCTCTCCACACATGAGGTGGTGGTGGTGGGTAGGCTTGGGCTTGTGGGTGGTGGTAATGTGGGACAGTTGGTGGGTACGGTGGTGGTGGTGGGTTATATGGGCTTGGTGTGTTGTACGGGTTTGGCGGATAAGATGGTGGTGGTGGATTATATGGAGTTGCTGGGCTTGGTGGGTGTTGGCGGTAGGGTCTTGGTGGGTTATAATGTGGGTTGCGACTCCATGACCTACTTTCTACGGTTGCTACTTCTTCCTTCTTCTTCTTTCCCATCACTCCCCCGTTTCCACTTTGTATAGCTTGATTGGTGGCCTTGATAGCCGAAAAACTCATAATTTTGTTTGTCTTCAAACCTTCTTCTACAAAACTCCCCATTTTCACAACTTCATTAAAACTCTTTCCAATTGCTGACACTAGATGGCCGTAGTATGTTGGCTCCAGAGCCTGTAGAAAACAATCCACCATCTCCCCTTCTTTCATGGGTGGATCCACTCTAGCGGCCTGTTCCCTCCATCTAAAACCGTATTCCCTAAAGCTTTCTCCCGGCTTCTTCTCCATCTTGGTAAGGGATAACCTGTCGGGTATGATCTCCAAATTGTACTGAAAGTGACTAGCGAAAGCTTGTGCTAAGTCATCCCAGATGAACCACCTTGTATGGTCCTGTCGGGTATACCATTCCAGAGCTGATCCACTCAGACTTTGGCTGAAGTACGCCATCAACAATTCATCTCTACCTCTTGCGCCTCTCATCTTGCTACAGTATCCTCTGAGATGAGCTACCGGATCCCCGTGTCCGCTATACATATCGAACTTTGGCAACTTGAATCCCATGGGAAGCTGTACCTCAGGGAACAAACACAGGTCTTTGTAGGCTACACTTACTTGCCCTCCCAATCCTTGCATATTGCGGAAAGCATTCTCAAGACTTTTCACTTTCCGAGCCATCTCTTCCTGCCCGGCACTTGCTTCCATCATCGAAGCATGAGACTCGTGTTGTCTGAAAGTCGGCTCCGGAGGGTAGTAGTGAGGATCCTGGATATGAAACATCGGTTCACTAGAGGATTTGTGGATAACGGCGGGCGGAGGTGCCACATATACAGGAGCAACTTGTGGTATCTGGGGTGGTGCTTGCTTGGCTGGAGGTGGTGGTATCCGGGAGGTGGAAGCATAGTATTGAGGGTAGTCGGGGTAGGTGGAGGATGAGTTCATTGTTGGTGGCTCGGGGTTAGGATTGGCTGGAGGGACATATGCAGGGTTAGCAGGGTAGGCTGGTAGTGGTTGACCTCTAGACCAAGCCTGGTACATTTCGGCCATCTGCTGTCTCAGCTTGTACATTTCTTCCTTCATCCCTGCCACATCCACGATCTCTTCTTCGTGAGCGGGGTCCACAATAGTTGCCTCGATTTCCTGGGACACAGCCTTTGTCATCTTTTTGTATCTGGTGTTGTATGGGTGGGTAGCCAGAATGCCAGTTGCTTAGAAAATCTGGACTCACAAACATCAACACTCGTTAGTTGTTAGCGCATAAATAAGATGCAACGACTTTGAAAACAAATACATTTCCTCGAGTCGTTATGCATCATCCCGGCCGCTGCTCACTTGGACCAATCATCTTTTTCTTTTTCCGCTCTCTTGTTTTCTTTCTTTCTTTCTTTTCTTCTTTTCTTTTCTTTTCTCTTTTGCTTTTTCTCTTTTCTTTTTTTTCTTTTTCTTGCTCTCTTTTTTTTCTTTTTCTTTTTTTTTTCTTTTTATAATTACGCTCCTATTTATTTGCCTAGCGGATTTGAAGGAAATGACATAAAGCAAAAGAATTGGTAACAACACTTGTTTTCTCATTGATAATTCAAAACATTGATTACAAAGTGATGTTTTAAAAAGAGAAATAAAAGATGATGCATGACCTAAGAATACATTAATGCACCTAGTGCCCGCGAGGCATCGTTCGGCCTTGCCGCGGGCCTATATGCTAATCCCCTTTGAAGCCTATCCAGGTCGGCCATGACTTGTTGTACAAAAAACTTCACTGCAGATACAAAAGTCCTTCGAGACATATCTTCACAAAGCTGAGTCTTCCGGGTGATGTATTGGGCGATGCGAACAATCTTTTCTCTGATGACCCCTTTTTCTTGCAATAACCGGCTTATTTGTTGAGTGCGAGCATCCAAGGTATGTTGGTTGTCCTTTTGCACTTGTTGCAGCTCCAATTCTAATCTAGCCATAGTCGTGTAGCAGTGCTCTCTTTCTTCCTCAAGATCTTTGATAATCTTGTTATTTTTTACTGTGGCTGAAATTATTTTCTTTCTAAGCTGAGCTACTTCAACATCGTGCTTGTCTTGTAGCTGCCGAACCAACTTGGCTCTTTCATCGGCGTCTCTGTCCATTTGCTTCCGAGACTTGACTAACTCTCTTTCGGCTATGTCCAAAACAAAGCTATAGTCATTTACTTTCTGCCGGAGAATCTCAATTAACTTTTCATCTCGGGCTGAACGAACTGGGGTCTCGGATGCAATTTTCATTTGAGCTATTTGAGCCTTCAACATATCATTTTCTTTATTTAGCTGTTTCTTTTCCACTTCATCGGATGCTGCTTGCAAGCCACTCTCGAAATGAAGATTTCTCAGTTTATCCTCCAACAGACTGATTTTGGCCTTATATTCTTTCTCCTTGGCCGCCCATTTCTGATTTTCCTCGGATTGCTCTATCAGGTCTTGCAAGTGAGGTCTCTTTGAAAGACGTTCGTGTTCAACCCCTCGTCGGTACCATGTGGAGTATCCAGGTGATATCTCCCCCTTTGCCCTATTCGGCACACAAGTATCAATCTTCAAATTTTGGCACTCATTCCAGATTTGCCGGATTTTTGCTTCCGGGAATTGCCCGTCCGGACCAATCTCCACAGCTTGCACACTGAGATCCCCATCTCTCGGAATAATTTGACACCGACCCAACTGTCGCAGGGCTCTGTATGGGGCATAAGGTTGTATACTCTTCAAACCCATGATCAAAAATGGCGATCCTTCAGTTGGCATGTATATCACCTCGTCAAGAGGTAACCAGTCATACGTCCAATCGATTTGACCGTCAGTTAGTGATCGAAGATACACAATCCAACCTTGGACTCCTTCAGGCAACTTTACTTCTTTTGTCCTCATATTGAACTCTTCCACACATGTCCGTTCGGCCGAACCATAGCTTGAATACGAAGGATGGTGGCATAGATGCTCAATTAGCCAGATTTGCAAGATCAAGTTACACCCTTCGAAGAAGCTAGCCCCTGCTTTGCACGCGGTCAGAGCACGATAGATATCCGCAACAATCATTGGGGCCAGAGTACAGTTATCTTGTACTATCAGTGTGGTAGCTACTCCGGCAACTTTTATATTGATATGTCCATCTTTCCTCGGGAATACAACAACTCCGAGAAATGCCACCAAAAATGCGAACCTCCGGTGTTCCTCCCATTTCGCTCGGTTGGACTTACAGCATAATTTGTTGGTAAGATCATTGAAACCCCCAACGTGTCCAAACCTATTGTAAATGAAGCTTAAAGAACAAAACCCGTCGGCCAGGATCTTCATTATGAACATTCCGGGCAATTTTCAAAGAGTCGAGGAAGCGATGTACCGTCACCGTCCTCGGAGATACCGGGTATTTTCCTTTCAGCGGAACCTCGGTCTTCCCAATGTAAAAGGCAATCTCCTCCAAAGTTGGGGTAAGTTCAAAATCTGGGAAATGAAATACGTTGTGTGCCGAATCCCAAAACGTGACCAACGCTCTAACCACATCACCTCGAGGAACCATGTCGAGTAACCCCGTAAGGCCTTTTAAGTACTTTTTGACCCAATCTTGACCATCGGATCCCATGTCCTGCCACCATAATCTCAGCTCCAAGGGGATTTTATTTAGGGAAAAGTGTTCATTCATCATCGTGCTCGTCCTCCACATTTATTAAGGTGATTTTATTTAGAAGAAAGAAAAATCTTTTTCAATGCAAGTTTTCAATTTTTGAATGAAAGAAAAGAAAAATGATTTTCGAAGTGGCCATTTTTGCAAAAACAGCCTTCCGTCGTCCTTTCGGAACATTCGACGATTTCCAAAAATAGCAATCACCTCGATTATTTGAAAAGAAAATCTTTTTTTTGGTCTTTTTCTAAAAGTGTGGTTGGACCCGTTTAAGGGTTGCCTACATATCCCACCTAATGGCGAGAATCAAACCTGCGTAGTTCGGTCAGATTAATTGACCAATTATTTTCAACAAAAACTGTTCCTCCTATTTTTTAAAAATTTTCGATTTTTCTGGGTACCTATTTTCTATAAATCCTTAATTTCCTCTCTCTTTTTTTTTCAACAATTTTTCCAATCTCGGGATTTTCGCCGGTCCGCATAACGATCAAGGACAATAAAATGCAACACATAGAATGCTCGGTCTTTTCAATACCGGGTCACCTGTCCTAGACGGACCCAACCCCTGTGTTGAGTCCCCTAAGTCAAATATGATGCAAATAATCGTCTTAGACCTATGTTCAAAATCTTACGGTTTCATAGATTGCTAGACCGTGTACCCGAGCGGACAACTCGAATCGAGGAGGGGGCTACGTACCGGTGACCCGCGGAGTCAATCGGCTTTGTAACTTATCCGGCCTCTGTTTTCTTAATTTAAGGTATTGACACTAACAGAAAGGGGAGTCTCAACCAGTAAGCACATCCCCGGGGGTAAGAAGAGAAGGGTTTTCGGCACAATTTTATATACGGTTCACATAATATCAAAGCGATAAAGCACATAGCATGTTGTTCAAATCACATAATGAAGTCAAATAAAAACGCGAACGGCAGTTCTAAGGAGCTCGAGTTCTTAAACCCTGAAACCGGAGTTCGGGGTTGGATCCCCAGCAGAGTCGCCAGAGCTGTCACACCTCCCTTTTTACTACCCCACATACTTAAATGCGTATAAATACGCTTGTAGGGTATACCCCGACGCTCAATTACCCACGACGGACAAAATAACGTAAGGGAAGGAGTTTTTCCAATTAAAGGACAATCGGTTCGGGATTTTTATTAGAGATTAATCGAGTCGCCACTTGGGAATGACAATGGTGTCCCAAGTCACCGGTTAATCCCGAATCCGAGGAATTTTGACTCTTAAAATGTATGCGAAGCAGAGGTCCGGATAAGGAACTCTGTTAACCCGGGAGAAGGTGTTAGGCACTCCCGGATTCCGTGGTTTTAGCACGGTCGCTCCACTGTCGTTCTTGACTTTTATTTGACTTAATTATGGATTTTAACAACATAATGTGCTTTTTTACATAAATATTATTTTTAAGAATTTGCGACATCGCGGAAACACACCTCGAGTCATACCGCAACCAGTACGCCTATGACCTTCGGTGTATTTCGGCTTTGCCGAGATTTGGATTTGAGTCGCACCAAGTGCACACTCGTTCAAAGGAAAGTATATTAAAATCGTGCCCTAAATGATGTTCTATATCGGTTTTTAACTTTGGGAGAGGCTATGGAATTCGCTATTAGCCCCTCCGGTTCTACTATATCATCTTATTACTAAATGGGGGCCCCGCTTGTTATTCGGGTGAGGCTCGTCCCAATTTAACTTTATTAAAGTCCGATCCTATTTTGTTCAACTATATTTGCTATATTGTTTTTTGCCTTAGTCGTATTCATTAAGCTTTCCAGGTCCCCTCAAGTTTGTTATTGGACCTGGTCTTCTCTTTGATCATTTACACAATCCATGAAGGTCCCGTCCAGGCCTTGAAGCCCAAACGGTCATCTGGATATTTTTGGCGAACTGGACAAGTCCAAATGGAAGTTCAGGCCCACGCTATACATAGGGCCCAAACCAGAATGTAATAGCAAGAAGTATGACATAAAATTTATAATGGAACAGGTGCTCAACATTTGAAACAAAGAGTCAAGTCACTTTTATTATTGAAAAGGAAATTTATACATAAAACAACGAGCAATGAAGGCACAACCAATTATTATTACTATATACTCGTATCTAAAGATTTATACTAATATCTAATTATTAGCTAATGAAGCATTCTGGAACGCAGCCACTTACCCAGGAGATTAAGTTAAAAGAAGGCTATTCAATTGATTACTTATAGTGTCAAAAGAGAAACTAAATGATCAAACGCAGATGTTTACTATATTGCCAGTCTTATTGCAAGATATACCTCTCATCACCACCCTTTCATCCTAATTGAACTGCTTCAATATTTAATTATTTTCCCTTTTAAAGCTCAATCAGATTTGAATCTTAATTCCCAGAAACAAACTGATTATGTAAGCAATAATCCTATAAGTCTCTATATCTAAGCGATTTAAAGGTTCAAACGGGTCCAAACAGTGGGTTTACAATGACTCAGTTCATTACAGCGTTATCAATCAGGTTATGCTAGACTGACGTTTTTCATCTTTAATACTTATTTATGCTAAACGCAGATCCATATCATATGAGTGACTAGGTGATTATGACTTATGAGATTACTTGTGCAAAACTAGTTAACAATTTAATCCATGATTAGCTAACTTATGTTTTAATGTTTTTACCTAATTAATACTAAGTGATATCTTACTATTACTACTATACTACTATTATATTACTGCTATTACAATATTTTTGTTTCTGTTTTCATACTACTACATACTTCACTACATGAAATTTAGATCTAAACTATATTAAACTATCAATCAAAGAGGTAAATTGAACTACAGCAGAACAGTTAATTTCAACATCTTGAACTTCATTCCATTTCGAGCTTTAACAAATTACATCTTCAGTTGAACAAGGGAATGTACCTGGTTCAGCAAAATGGTAGCCAATGAGTTCTAAGGGGATTAAAAGATGAGCAAGGCAGAGACTCAAGCAGCAAATGCAACAGTAGAAATTGAATCTCCAAGGAGTTGAAAACCCCGGCAACAAACAACAGAATCCAGACAGAAAACCCAAACCAATTCGAGCAAAAGAACCCAGCAAAGCCAAGAGAAATAAGCAAGCTCTAATCCGAGAATTCCCAGAGAAATTATTACTGAATTGTTATATTTTCTCTGATCTTTTTTCTTAACAGCTAGCCTAGAAGATGATTTTTTTAAATTGCTAAAAATTGGAACCCAGATATATTTTCAGATTACTCCAATTGGAACCCCTATTCAGCCCCTTTTTAGAGGTATATATAGTTGAGGCTAAGAGCTGATGACTTGGGGAGAAAGTATGGGATTAATCCCACTTCTCCCCCTCCTAAAATTATGAAATGTATACTTAAGCCCCATTTCAGTTATGAAAAACCCTTCCAGCATGTGCTGGAAGGTTCTAAAGATTCCTTTTAGTGGGTTTTTACCAATGTATCCCTAAGGGTTTGAGATTTTTTACAGATTTCCCTTTTTAGGGAGACCATTATACCCTTTAATCTCTGCAAAATTACAAAAATCAGGGGTACAAAGGACTCCCCTACCCTCTTAGGTTCTAACTATTTACTATTTCACCTTTTTAATTCCCAATTGTGTCCCTAAGGGCACTGTTTATTTACTAGCTTTACCTAGGTTAAATTTCAGCAACCTTTGAACCTATTTAACTAATAGCCAGCCCTGGCATTAGTATTTAAGGGCTGGCCAGATTTATTTTAAGGGACTATTTCAATTTTAGCCACTTCTGGATCTATTTCAGTTAATTAATACTAAGTTATTTCAAATTTAACCTAATTGCAGGCATAGCCTGCTTTATTATTAAAGCAACTCTTTAAAATCTAGCCAGTCTCAAGTTGAGACTTAGCTTTGGCTATTAAAGCCAATCACTGAACATTTGGGGCCCCAAAACCATTTGCAGGTTTGGCCATTTTATGCTCAGGGCTCTAAAGAGAGCCTGGGCTAGTCTGCATTTGCAGACATAGCCCCTTTTGCACAACCAGCCACTTTAAAAGTGGACTGTGTGTTAGGGCTTTATAGAATAGGTCAACCCTTTGCAAGGTTGACCATTCTTAAGCCAATTATTTAACTTATAGCCTAATTATGAAGAGTTTCAGTTTTATCCTATTTAAAAACTAGCCATTTTGTGAAACCTAGCACTAACAGCTATAACCAATTCTCTTAAGGTTAGTGAATGTTAATCAAATTCTCATACTAACAAGAACTAACAGAACTCAGTCATTTTCAACAAGTGTTGCACACAAGGGCACACAAGATTAAACAAAATGCATTAACCAACTGAAACTCAGAAAAGGGCAAGTGATAAGGTTGAATTTCAGTCAATTAACTTCACATTATCCAATTTTATGGGAGAAAGTATGAACTTATGTCAACTTAAACCTAGTTACTATCAGCTCAAGTCATCTGATACTTGAATAATTTAAAAAAACCATTAAAGTTCATGGCATGGACTCATAGATGCTAAGTCTTACAAAACAGTCAAGAGAAATAGAGCATAGCTTATGCCAATCATAAGAACAAAGGATCAAACAGCATAATATGAGAATGATATCAACTAGATCCCCCTAAACTTAAAACCTTTTCAAATGCCAACAATGATGAGGATGAAGAACAGGATAACATGGGTGAACAATAAAGAAGAAACCTAAAACTATCATGTGAAAGTGGCCTAAAGGAGCAGAGTCACTTAACTCAGATTTCAAGGGTTCAATTTCAGACATACTATCTAACTGGGGAAGATGAACTAACACAAGAAGTCTTAATAGAGGAGGTAAATTAGACAATTAAACATGGTATTAAGATTAAACATGCTCAGAGACAGAAAAGGGCAGTCCAAAGATTACAAAACTCAATTAAAACAAACTTAATATAAAGATGAGAATCAAACCAGTGTTAGAACTCAGGCATGCATAACATTAGAAGAACAATTGGTCAAGAGTTACAGCAGATGGGTCTTTAACTCAGGGGAGACAAATCATGATACGGAACAGATGAACAGGAGAACAAACATGGTCAAACTTTAAAAGAAACATAAGGGCAACACAAGAACTCCATCATTAACAGACCTAGAAGAAACATGTTATGAAACCCTTATGACTTAACTATCGGAGACACAAACAAGATATATGAAGCAAAAGAAGAAGCAACAGGTAGGAAACTTATAACTAATCATGCAAAGGAACTGGAGAGACCAATATGAAAAGAAAAAAGCACATGACTAACATGCGAGGCAACTAAAAGATACAGAAGAGATAATAAACATCAGAGAAAGATGACACCAGGAATATAAACTATAGAATTGTGAGAACATAATCAACCAAAACCAAATCATGAACAGAGCGTTAAGCAGAAACAAACAAGTACAAAAATCCTATGACTAACATGTTAAACAAAATCAGAGAAGACATCTAAAGGCATGCAAAAATAAAAAGCAGAAATCAAACAACATACACAAAGCAAGAATAATAAAAGAAAGCAAATAAGGGCCGGGGGACTTAGCTTGCAGGGCCTGTCCCCTGAGCTTCCTATTCCTTTTCTCTTTTATTCACTCACGGATTCTACTCTACTCCTTTGCTTTCTTTTTCCTTTGTTCTTTCGGATCTTTTTTTACTTTTCTTTTTCTGGTTTCTCTTTTAAGGCTTAAAGACGAAGCCTTTTTGAATTCTGAGTCACAGGGGGTGTTTGGGTAAGGAAAAGGTGAGGCCTTTATTAGGGGTTTGGTTTTGGGGTCGCCGGAGTTAGGGTTCCGACGACCCTTTTTTCGGATATTCGAGACGTTCGGGTAATATTCGAGGGTAGTGGATGGTATATTTGGATAGATCAGGTGAAAAGGAAGCGATTGGCATTGGTTTGGGAGTGATTCTCATTGTTTAGTGGTCACCGGCAAAGATTCCGGTGACCGGGACTCGAAAAACAGGGGTTTGTCTTAGGGTTTTCTAGGGTTTGCTTGGAGAAGAAGATGGAGATGATAGAAAAGAAAAGAGGAAGGGTAAAAGGGGCCGGCGACCACCGTGGAGGGTGGTGGCCGCCATTGGCCGGCTAGGGTTTCTGTGATGAAGATGATGATGAAGAAGAGAGAGGTGAGAGCGAAAGGGCGGCTAGGGTTAGTGATTTTGTAAAGAATGGCCAACCGTTCAGACAAGGGCCTTATATAGGCCGGCCGTCTTAGGTAATCTGGGCCGTTGATCTGATGAAGATCAACGGTCGAGACCAAGCGTTACTAAAACGACGTAGTTTCGCCTGTCTGGGAGACTAAGGTCTTCGACCGTCAGATCACTTCAAATGGATGGCTCAGATTATGCCTCTCTTTTCAATTAATTAAAGAAATCAACTAATTATTCTCACCGTTAGATTACCTCGTATGAACGGCTGAGATCACTTTCTGAAAGCCTGGACCGGTCAGCTCATTGGGCTATTGCAGATTGGGCCACTTTCAATTATTCCTGGCCCAAACCAAAGACACCTATATATTTTGTATTTTTTTTTTTGATATTTAACCATTTTTAGGTATTTTCTTTTATACTTTTTTTTTCTTTTTCTTTTATGGAACAATATAAAACCTAATTTCCTACCTACTCTAATTATTTAGTATTTTTAGTAATTTTCTACTATTTTTCTTAATTTTCACTACTTAAATTATTTTGCTATTTTTACTTAAAATCTAACTAATTTAACAAATTAATCATCTATCCTATATTTTTTGATTTTCTTCTAATTCCTACTTATTCCAACACAAAAGTGTAGCTAATTTCAAACAAATCAAGTAATTGCACTCAAAACATATTTATTTTAATTTTGGAATTAATTGCTTGGCGCAAAAATCATGTGCTCACAGATATCAATTGCAAAAATTGTATATTTTTTTTACAGCATGGAGGCCAAGGCTTTTTTGCCTATAAAAAGAAAGGCTTCTTTCATTTTCAACACATAACAAGATTTGAGTCTTCATTTCTTGTTTCTTCCTCTCCTCCTTTATTTATTGAGGGTTGTTTGTAAGAGAGTTGAGTGTTGGGAAACAATTGTGTGATCCATTTTCTTTGGAGTGATCTTGTGAGGTTATTATTTCAGGGGTATTTGGGATTGATTAGAGTATTTACTATAATCTTATATTCTTATTGGTATATTTAATATGCTCCTCTCCGCTTGTGGACGAAGGTCACTTTGACCGAACCACGTGAGATTTGTATCTTTTTTATATGATTTAATTATCGTTGTTATCCACTTGCATTGTCTTTGTTATTATCATTTTAATATTATTTAGCTAAATTTTGCACTACCCGGGTTCCCGACCCTAACATAAACTATCTTCTGTAGAAGAGGAGGACCAAACTACTTGTTGAACAAACTCATTGAATATGGAGATTTATTCGAGAAAATAAAGGACTAACAAAATCCTAATCACTAGCTAAAGACGATAAATTAGTAGGTAGTTAACTAGTGCTCTAATATGATTACTAAGACCAAAGCTAATACATGTATTATTTTTATTATACACCCTAACAACTAACCCCTTAAAGGTTTATATGTTTGGACAATATGTATTTTTTACTTTTTGTTATATTCTCACAAAAATGGCATAAAATGAGTTTAGATATATAGAATAACATGGTTAGTGAGAATTAATCTTAAACTCAACTTGTTTAGAGTGAAGTATAGTTATTGTCTTGTATTGTTGAGTTCACAACTATCTACAATTTTCTTCCACAATTGTTCATATTTTGATCCAACAAACTTTAATTTCTTATTACTCGTCATATTGAATTGTGTTTCGGTTAGATACACAAAGACAAGTTGTACACCATTCTTCGTATATCTCATATTTAAATATACTTTCGACATTACATTCTAAAAGACTACATTATTATTTTTTATCAAATAATTATTGGTTGAATAGTACTATATTTCTTTTTAATTATTTGTCTTACTTTTAGTCTGTTTTAGAAAGACAGCTTTCTATATTTAAAAACTTTTTTATTACAATATTCTCATCTTATCCTCAATGACACTCTTTTATAGCAATGATATGGCATGTTTGAGACAAATATTCAATAGGTATTTTAGTATGTTATCCATACTTGTAATTTAAGATCACGAGATTTAAAATTCTTTTTTATTCTTAAAGTTTGAACCCAATTAAATTAAGTCATATAAAATAAACAGAATAAAAGAATGACCTTTAGTAAATATTCAAAATGTAGTTAGTAATAGAGGTATTTTCAACATAGCCATCTTAATTTTCTTAACATGAACCACTTCAAGGTTATATTGTAATGGATATAATAGTGCCGCTGCTGAAGTTTTATGAAAATGATATGTTTCCAACATTAGTTTTAGAGACAAAATTTCATAAAGAGAACTTTCGAATATTGAATCTAACTACTAGCATCGGTCCAGGCAAAGACCCCTCTTTCGTTGCTGAAGTTTTATGAAAATGATATGTTTCCAACATTAGTTTTAGAGACAAAAGTTCATAAAGAGAACGATAAGATTTTGCAAGAAGTTTGATCATCATTGAGAACAAGAATGGAAAAGAGAAATGGCATAGTTGCATGCTAAAAGAGACTGCTCTTCCCTTAACCAGAGGTCTCGAGTTCGAGCTGTGGGTATGAAAAATCCTTGTCGGACTCTAATACGGGCACCGAACATCGGGTGGGAAACAAAAAAAAAAGTAAAGTTTGTTAAATATTTGACATGCCAACATACTTAGACTTCATTTGTTTGCACTCAATGATGGTCTAAATCTGAATGAATCAGATCTTAGCCCATTAAGTATATTTGTTTTTTTTAAAGTCTTGATAAGCTTGGTTAGGTTTGGTTCGGTCAGACATTTAATTGAGTCTTAATTCCATCCAGAGGTTAAAAATACGGAATATACATGCCTATTTTTTCGGTGCTCCTTTTCTCTCTCTTGACATCAGGCTATTTCTCCCAAAACAAATTACATCATTCACCCAACTCTCTCTTTAAGGATCAAGCAGTCGTCTGTTTGACTCGAAGTTAATGAATACTTTGCAAGCAAATACAATCAGAAAAACATATCAAAGGTAAATCGTAATCGAATAAATAAGACCTAAAAATATGTATAATATTTTTTGTCGCTTTTGATGTATTGAGTGTTCTAGAGAGTAAAAAAGTAGAGAGAGAAATAGAGAGAGAGAGATTGTATTAGAAAAAGATCCGATCCTTTATAATACTAGGATCCTCCTTTATATAACATGAGGATCTCCTTGAAATAATAAAATAATATAAAAATAGGTCGCGCGTCCTCGAGGGAACGACAAGACTCATAAACGCATTTTCACTACGATATTCTGGGGGCGTACCCTTGCTACGACCATTTTTTAGTCCTAGGTTGTTGCCATAGCAAGTGGCAGAATTTGACCCTATACAGTTAGTCCCTCCGTTCGTTGGTGACGTAATAAAGCGTGTCACCGATGGATGGATACACGAACCACATGCTGAGAAAATTTTGGCCATGTTCAGAGATGATAACGTAAAGGGGCGACCATTTGAATCCGTTGGTAATTGCCTTCAAACCTTTTTTTGAAATGACGTCACCGTATGTAGGCGTCATCATTACGCGTATTCCCGAGAAAATGCAAAAGGTGTTCTGATGCTTGGTTTCCCATGCCCGTTAGGGTTTTGCCTCTTTTATTTCAATGCTACCCAACCCTATAAATAGGGAATGGGTTCAATTTTTACCCTAACTTTAGATCATTTGTGAAAAGTTCCTGACTATTTCAAGAAAGTGCTTCCTCTTCACAAGAACCCACATCTTCTGTGAAAATACATTCGTTGTTGTGTAATACATTGTTCTTTACTCGAAGATCATGATGAAATCTAAATGTGGTAACACCTCAGGAGATCGTAGTAATAAATCAACCGACGTACTGCCTCCATCCGGCGGTAATAAAGGGGAGAAGGGGAAGGATCTCACCCCTCCCACCGTAGATAGTGTACTCGCAAAACAACTCTTTGCTAGGAGGGATTTTCAAAGAGATTCTCCCGAACATCTTTGGGAGAAGTGTGAATTAAAATAAGCCGATTTGGACCTTCTTCGTACTTCATATAATATACCTGTTCATGTAGAGATGGTTCTGGCAGGGGAGGACTACGCGAATACCCATAGGCCGGGTTATTGTACATTCTACGAATACCCCTTTCTAATTGGCTATGGGCTCCTCTTTAGTCCCTTGGCAGAAGAACTCTATTGTTTCTATAATATACGTCTTACCCAACTTACTCCGTATAACCTAAAGTCATGTAGGGTTCTGTCTACGTATGCAGAGTTAGCTATGTTGGAGGTCTCCGTCCACCACCTTTTGTATCTATTCGACGCCAACTACCTAAGGGGCACCATGCTGCATTTAAAAAATTATGGTTCAAAAGGGCTGATCCTGGAAACCGATGACCAGCCCAACCGAGGCTATTAACACAGATATATCTTCATTAGGGCGAAACACCTGATGTCCAATCTCGTCGGATTCCCTGAGAGGTGGAATTTGAAACGTAAGTATTCGTACCTATTAAATTGCTTATTGTTTTTGACTTTAGTTGTTCTGATTATACCATCCTTATAATTTTTTCGTGATTTTGTAGCGATAGCTCACACTCCTCGTTTCATAACCGATATATCCGATCTGCTGCCTCTAGTGGAGGGGACCCATAAGTGGGCAGAGTTCATTGAATGTTACGGCCCTGTGAGCCCTTCAGGTATTTTTCTCAGACTTTAGGTAATCATTTTCATAAGTCACATCATCTAAATCACTATTATTGATAGGTCGAAGTTATTCAAAGAGGAGAGCGACAACACCCACCTCCTCCCAACCAAATGCTGGTCCAGCTGCGTAGGAGATACTTTATGCATCTGTTAGGGAAGTGGTGATTGTAGCCTCTTTGCAAGAGGAAGATCCCATGGAAATAACCGCAAGTGAGGAGAGGCCATCGATATCATATCTGCACCCTGTAGATGAGCCTTCTGAGGGAGAGGATCCCGGGGAAAGGAAAAGACGGAGGATCATAACAGTCAAGGCGGTGGCGATGGGAGATAAAGAGATAAATGTGCCTCGCCAACCAACTAGGCTCATCCTTATGGCCGACGCCATATGTTCGGGGAGGCCGACCATCCAGATACATGCTAGTGTTGGCACTAGCTCGACTCGCATTGACGAGGGCATTTTATCGCCCCTTGTTGGTGATAAAACTAGGGGACAACTGTTGAGGTCGCCCATGGGAACATGAATGAGATGGCGGAAGGTCCTGCGTATATGGAGATGGCGGCAGACGGATCTGGACATCGTATTGTGATTTGAGAGGCTTACAAATTGTTGCAGCACAGCGAGCGGGCCGCATTGGAGATGGACCTACTTTGTGCGGCCCCTGAGCGTAAGATGCTGAGTGTTGTCAGTGATGTAGAGCTATCTCAGAGGGTTGCGGGTATGGCATTGTAGGTAACTTCTTCGTTCTTCTACTGTTATGTAGTTGATTTTTATGTGTACTGACTTGTGTGTATGTACATGCATTATTCGCTCTTTTTTTATACCCTGGTTCTGGAAGTAGAGAAGGCACCGCGAGAAGAAGAAAGCGACCATTTTTGATAAGATGGTCAAAAAATATAAACGGTGTCACTCCAAACATCAAGCGGCGGCAGATCTTTTCCAGCAGGATCTGCAATACCAGATTTTTCCAAAAGGTCCTTGAATAGAGGGAGGCTTAATTAAACTGCAGGGCGGCAGAGCTGAAAAAAACGGATGAAGAGTTGATAAGGGTGGTGGCTCGCAATAGTGAGCTAGAATCGCTCCTCAAGTTGAGGGAGGAAGAGTTGGAGCTTAGCCGTAGAGTGGCGGCGGAGGTAGTTGACCCTCATAGTAGGGTGGCAGTTTTGACAACCGAGCTTGCAACTAAGGTGGTTGAGATTGATATCCTCAAGCGTGCTGCCCTGCCACAGTTCAGAGACGAGGCCCGAGGCGCACACGAGAAGTGGATATACGTGGAAGCTATGTTGGACGTGTATAAAAGACTTCTTGTTGTAGAACATGCCTCTAGGGAGGAGGTCCAAGAGAATTTACGTAAGGCTCGTACCGCCTGTTCGGACTATGAATACAACTCTGACTCCTCCGACTGAGAAGGTTATACTTCTGAGGCGTCAATCGGTTTGAGTCCAGCTCGGGGTTTAATGAGGCTTATCGTGATGACCAAGAAAGGGGGCGAGCGGATGGCAAGGACAAACCTAGCGAGGCCCCTTAGGACTTGTATAGATTTTGCATTTTTTTTGGAATGTAATGGGAGTCCTTTGTGGGACTAAGTGTATATAATATTTGTTATAATAAAAGAGTTACGCTTGTGTTGCTTTTCCTTTAGCATTGTTCTTTTCTTGTACATTGTTTGTCACTGTTGGATAGGATCGATGATCCTTAGTGATGGCCTTTGGCCCATAGGATGTAACTTTAATTGTCGTTGAAGTGTTTATCCGTCGTCATCGAGTGGGGTCGACAATTTATTGGCGATGGCCTTTGGCCCCAAAAAAGTACCTTCAACTGTTGTTGAAGTGTTTGTCCGTTGTAGTCGTGCGGGGTCGACAATTATTGGCGATGGTCTTTGTCCCATAAGGATGTAACTTCAACTGTCTTTGAATTGTTTATCCATCATCATCGAGCATGGTTGACAATTATTGGCGATGGCCTTTGGCCCAAAAGGATGTAACTTTAACTATCGTTGAAGTGTTTATCCGTCATCATCGAGCAGGGTCGACAATTATTGGTGATGGCCATGGCCCAAAAGGATGTAACTTCAACTGTCGTTGAAGTGTTTATCTGTCATCGACAAGCGGGGTCGACAGTTATTGGTGATGTCCTTTGGCCCAAAGGATGTAACTTCAACTATCGTTGATGTGTTTATCCGTCGTGAATGAGCAGAGTCGACAACTATTGGTGATGGCCATGGCCCAAAAGGATGTAACTTCAACTGTCGTTGAAGTGTTTATCCGTTGTCATTGAGCAGGGTCGATAATTATTGGCGATGGCCATGGCCGCTTGCATAATGGAGAAGGTGGCATCTTGCATAATGGAGAAGGTGGTCGTAGCCGCTTACATAATAGAGAAAGTGGCTGTAGCCGCTTACATAATGGAGAAGGTGGCCTTAGCCGCTTACATAATGAAGAATGTAGCCGTAGCCGCTTACATAATGGAGAAACAACTAAACTAGTCCCTTTATTATATCGGACTGGAGGGACATGTCGACTGGCTGGTGTGATAAACCTGTTTCCATGCGCCCCTGGGTGTCTCCTTCGCCGTTTCGTTAAAAACCTCCCCGAGAAAACCCAATTGGGACAAAACTCGGGTAAGGGAAAAAAGCGTACGACTCGAAAAATGCCCTTCAAAAGTGGAAGTATTTCAGGTGGGTGATGTTCTACTTGTTCCGGAGTGTTTTTCCTTCCATCATTTCCAACTGGAATGCTCCTTTGCCTATATCTGCTATGATTTTATATGGCTCGCTCCAATTGGTGCCCAATTTCCCTTTTCTCGGGTCTTTTGATGCCAATGTTTTGGCTTTGAGGACGTAATATTCTACTTTGAGTGGTCGTATTTTGGCCTTTTTATTGAAATACCTTTTGACCTATTACTTTTGAGTCGTCATTCTTATATGTGCCATATCCCTTCTTTCTTCAGCTTCATCAAGGTCTTGAAGCATTCCCATGTCGTTGTTTGGTCCACTGATATGTGAGTATCTTAGGCTCGTTTCTCCGATTTCGACTAGTATAATCGCATCGGTTTCGTAGACCAGTGAGTATAATGTTTCTCTCACGCTGGATTTGGGTGTTGTCTGGTACGCCTAGAGTACCTCTAGTAGTAATTCGGGCTAGAGCCATTTAGCTTCTGCGAGTTTCTTCTTCATAATGTTCAGTATTATTTTGTTGGATGCTTTAGCTTGGCCGTTAGCGGCGAGATGATATGGCATGGAAAGTATCCGTTTGATACGCCATTTTTCACAGAACTCTATTATGTTATTGCCGATAAATTGTGGGCCATTGTCAATGTTGATTTCTTTGGGGATGCCGAAGCGGCATATGACATTTTTCCATATGAAGGCGATGACTTCTTGTTCACGTATCTGGGCATACACACCTGCTTCTGCTCACTTGGAGAAGTAGTCAGTCAAAACTAACAAAAATAATACCTTTTCTCACCCTACTGGCAGGGGGCCGATTATGTCCATTCCCCATTTGATGAAGGGCCAATGTGATGTTACAGAGTGTAGGGGCTCTCCCGCATTGTTCGCATCTACGAACATACTATGTTGCCTCCTTTTTCATTATGGGCCAGTAATACCCAGTACGGATATACAATGGACAAGAGCGCGATTATCGTTGTGTGCACCGCAGTGACCTTCGTTTGCCTCTTCGAGTACTTTCCTTGTCTAGTGCGCCCTAATCACTTAGAGAGGGGTCCGCCAAACATTCTTTTGTATAGGTCATGGTTAATTTGGCAGTATCGAGCGACCTGTACGTGGAGCTTTTTGGCTGCCTTTTTGTAGAGTGGGAGTGTCCCGTCCTGTAGATAGTAGATAAACTGGTTGCGCTAGTCCCAAGCCAGATTTAAAGAGAGTACCTCAGTGTGATCTATGGCTGAATGGAGTAGGGTGACTATGTTCCCCTTGTTGATATTCTTAGTGGCTGTGGCCAACTTGGCTAGTCCGTCTGCTTTGACGTTCTGTGCCCTTGGGATTTATTCCAAGCGGCATTCATCGAATTCGGGCATCAACTTGTGGATTCTTGACTGATATTTCTGCAGCCTCTGTTCCTTGATCTGGTATGTCCCAGTGACCTGGTTTACCACGAGTTGAGAATCGCAATGGAGGATGAGTCATTGAGCCCCGTATTTGATGGCTAACTTCATACCTGCAATCATAACCTCATACTCGGCCTCATTGTTAGTCATCTCGGGGCATCATATGGACTGGCAAATTATTTCGCCCATGGGGACCTCGAGTATGAGTCCCGGTTCTGATCCCGAGGCGTTTGAAGCGCTATCGGTATAGAGGGTCCAGAGGTTGGCACCATGTGTGGCACAAATGGCCTCTAGTTCCACTTCGGGCAAAGTCTCTGAACTAAAATCGGTGACAAAATCTGCAAGTACCTGCGACTTGATGGCATTTCTTGGGTGGTAAGATATGTCGTGCTCACTGAGCTCTATGGCCCATCCGGTGAGCCTTCCGGATAGTTCAGCTTTGTGTAGGATGCTCCTCAGGAGGAAAGTCGTCCCAACTCTTATGGGGTAGCACTGAAAGTCAGGTCTAAGCTTTCATGAAGCTACGACTAGTACTAAGACGAGCTTTTCGAGATGTGGATACCGTGTTTCGGTGTCCACCAAGGCTTTGGTGATATAGTAAATATGAGATTGTGTACCTTTGTTTTCGCGGACCAAAATTGCGCTGACAGCGACTTCGGACACCACCAAGTATACTAGTAAGGGTTCGTTAGGGTTCGCCTTGACTTGTAGTGGTGGCGAAGATAGGTATTCTTTAAATTTTTTCAAAGCCTTGGCGCATTCCTCATTCCATTGTAGTATGTGATCTTTCATCAATACGTTAAAAATTTTATGGCACCTGTCGGAGGATCGCGAGATGAACCTGGATAGGGCGGCTATTTGCCCTGTCAGTTTTTGTACATATTTTTTGTTGTTCAAGGTCTCAGGTATTGCGTCTATTGCCTTGATCAGGCCCGTGTTGACTTTAATACCTCGTTGTGATACGAGGAACCCTAAGAACTTCCCTAACACTACGCCGAAGGTGCACTTTTCTGGGTTCAATTTCATCCCATATTGCCACAGTATCTCAAAGGCTTCTTTCAGATGGTCGAGGTGGTCTTCTTTGTTTGCCGACTTTACCAACATATCGTCGATGTAGAACTCCATGGTCTTGACAAGCTGTTCCTTGAACATACTAGTGACCAGTCTCTGATATGTCGCCCCTGCATTTTTGAGTCCGAACGGCATCATCTTGTAGCAATATATCCTCAGGTGGGTGATGAATGTTGTTTTCTCTTAGTCCTCTTCAGCCATCATGATTTGGTTGTAGCCGGAGTAGGCATCCAAGAATCTTAGAACCTCATGTCCCACTGTGGTGTTGATCAACTGGTCGATGTGGGGTAATAGGAATGAGTCTTTTGGGCATGCTTTGTTGAGGTCAGTGAAATTGACGCACATCCTCCATTTCCCATTTTTCTTCTTGACCATCATGATGTTGGCGACCCGTTGGGGATATTTTGATTCCCTTGTGGATCCGTTGTCTAGTAGCTTATCTACCTCTTTGCTGACGGCATTGATTACAGCGTTGAACTTCCTTCTAACTTGTTGTACGAGTGGATATAGTGGGTCAACGTTTTGTTTGTGGGTGGTGTTATCTCTTGGTATTCCCGGCATATCTTAATGAGAAAAAGTAAAAATATCTGCGTGGTTAGTTAGGAATTCATGGTACTTACATGGATTGTAGAGGCTGGGTCTGATGTAGGCTTTTTTCGTATGGTCGATGTTATCCAGTTGTATCGGGTCGAGATCCTCGACCGTTGCTTACAGGCTTCTACGATATCCAGATCTTTTATAGCTTCTGTTATTGGGTTGACCTTAATCACCGACATGGCTGATTGCTATGCCTCCACACTTTCACCTTTAAACTGTTTGGTATGTGAGCAGTCCCAAACAATTCGGTAGCATTCTTGTGCTATGCGCGGTTCGCCCCGAATGCTAAACACTCCCCAAGGGGTGGGGAACCTGATCACTTGGTAGAAGCTTGAGGGGAATGCTCGCATGGCGTGTATCTATGGTCGTCCTATGATGGCGTTGTAGGCTATTTCCTAGTTCATGAGGTAGAAACTGGTTTCCAGCGTAACCCCCCCTGCTAAAATTGGCAATGATACCTCCTCGGAGGTTCGTTCCACTATATTGTTAAAACCAATTAGTGTTATTCAGCGTGGTATTGTCTTATCTTCGAGCCTCATTTGAGCGAAGACTCTTGGATGGATAATACAAATGCCACATTTGTCATCAACCATGATCCTCTTGACATCAGTGTCAGCAATATGTAAAGTTATGACTAAATCATCATAATGAGGAAAAGACAAATCATTGGCATCAAACTTATCGAAGGTGATACTTTCTTCGAAGTCGTCATACTGTTCGTGGGCAATTTTTCGCTTTAATTTGTGAGAGGTGGTGAATTTTACGTGATTGATTGCCGAATCGTTGCCTCCTTCGACGATCATATTGATGATGCGCGCTGGCGAAGGTGGCTTTGGCGGTCCCTAAGACTGTTCCCACCCTTGTGCGAAATTTATCTTTCCTTTATGGCTGAGCAACTCCCTCAAGTATCCTTGGTTCAGCATTCTGACTACTTCATGTCGTAGCCCTATGCTGTCTTCGGTTTTGTGTCCTCGTTCCTATTAGAATTCGCATAGGACATTTGATTTCCTTGTGGCGGGGTCTGATTTTATTTTCTGCTGCCATTGTACTTTGGTACCAGCTTCTCTAGTGCATACACTATTTATGAGGGAGACACGCAAAAGTTATGGGTAGATAATAAAGGGGGCATACCTCTTTCGTTACGGAGTGATATGACATGTCGATGTAGTGCTTCTGTGTGTCTGGGTGGTGGTGGATGCGAGGATCTGGTGTAAGGGTGATGCCTTTATTTGTTGAAACGTGAGGATTGTTCCCGTCGGCGCTTGTTGCGTCGATCCCTTCCCTTCTTGCTTATGACTGTATCGTCGTGAGCCGCGGGGTTGGTCCGTTAAGATTATCCCTATTCACTCGTACCTCGGCGCAATAGGCGTTGTGAATTTCCTCCCATGTGGTGGGGGGATACTTCATGAATCGGCTTAGTAGCATTTTGGTTGCTCTTGAACCATCTCTGCTCAGCCCGTTTTGGAAGGCTGCTACTGCCATGCCTTTCGATACGTTCGGTAGGCTTATCCTTACTCTGTTGAATCTGGACAGGAAGTCCCTTACCTGTTGTTTACCGAATGGCGAAGATATCATTGACCCTGGCCTCTACTTTCTTTGCTCCTGCATGGGCGATGATGAATTTATTCGCCATTTCTTCGAATGTTGAGATCGTTCTGGCTGGAAGCTGCGAGTACCACGTTAACGCCCCTCCCGTTAACGTTTCCCCAAACTTTTTCAGTAGTACGGATGATACTTGTTCCTTTGACATATAATGACTTTTCACAACGGTTACATAATGGATCAAGTGTTCTTCGGGGTCTGTCGTCCCGTCATATATCCTTAAGTAGAGCGACATTTTGAAGGTTGTTGGGATCTGATGAGGTGCAGCTTCTTCGCTGTAGGGTTGTTCGACGAATCTTCCCACGTCGTGCTTTGGTAGTAACTTAGAAGCGCCGGGAATTTTGTCCACCTTTCTTGATACTCTTTCATTTGATCCTGAAGTGCCTTATTTTCACTTTCCATTTCTTCCATTTTCTTTAGGATGGCTGCAAGTGTGTCATCGCTGGTCTGGTCATTGGAATGGTTGTTGTTTGGTCGTACAATATTGTGTTCATTGGTGGTAGCAATATCAGTCGTCAATGGGTTCTTAGCGTTGTTTTGGGGCGATTTCTCGAGTAAGCTGCCTAGGGTGTTCATCATCCACTCTTCTAGTAGTTTCTTGACCACTAGGGGTGGAGTTTCTTTGATCACATACATGGACGCTCCTTTTTTCGTGCAAGATCATTAGATTTTCAGAAGGAGATGGTGAGATTTCTCCCTCTTGAATGCTGTTAGGTGTTGTGCTCAAGATATTTTCTCTACCGGCTACGTTGAGGGGGGGGGGGGACAATGAGGTTGGCTGTGCCACCGGCTATTGCTTTCAATCTTGCGTCATTTTCTACCATTTTTTATATCAATAGGATGTGAAGGAAGGTGGTTTGTTCT
>JASVEL010005185.1:0-90251 GCA_032618575.1 Nicotiana noctiflora | reverse complement strand
TCCGTCTCTTTTGCTTTCTCAGGTACTATCCTTCTCCCTTCTCCGAAATGGACCAATTTTTATAATTTATGTTTTTTTTTCCAATGTTGAAAGTATTTTCTGGGTGCGATGGCATTTGTTTTTTGTTCCAGGGAAATCCATCGGTAAACAATGTGGGCCGTCATTAAAGTTCCATCGAACATCCATGGAGGAATAATTCATTACAACTGTAGCAGCAAAAATGGTAATAGTAGTTTTATAAGAGGGCGAAAATCTTTGGTGAAAATGTGTTCTACTTCTGACCAACATGTTCAGCTCATTCAGAACACTCCTTCAATCGATGCACTTCCGATAATGGTACTTTCCCTTCAATCTACCTGGCATTATTATTACTTGTTGTTTCAATATTTTGCTGTAGTAGCGACTGGGTGATGGCATTTAATTATACGGGCTAAAACTGTTCTAAATATTTAGTGTGCATAACTTAAACTCATGTGTTTATACCAATAGCAATTGGTTGTATTAGATATGTTAGTCTCTTCAAAAGTTAAGCTATAGTATGAGCATGAATTTGTATTTTTAACAATGTTATATGTGAGTACTTTTTCATTCAGATTGATTAAGCTCAAATTTTTTTTGCTTCTATTTGATGAAATAAAGGTGAATGGTTGTACTGGAAAAATGGGGAGGCAAGTTCTTGAAGCATCAATCTCTGCGGGACTTCAACCTGTTTCTGTATGTTTTAGTGGTCCGGAAGATGCAGGAAAAATTGTGGAGGTGAGTGGAAAAGAGATAACTGTGCATGGTCCTTCAGACAGAGAAAACATCTTGTCCTCTGTCTTTGAGGAACACCCGAATTTAATTGTAGTGGACTACACAGTGCCTGCCGCTGTGAATGGTAAGACAAAGATTCAGAAAGTTACTTTCGAGTATCTTTTGGATGTTCTGATATGCTAACATGTATTGATCTCCTTTTTGTTTTGATTTTATTGTGTTTGATCCCAATGCTCAGATACTTTTGTACATCTTCATCTGAAAAAACGTCTAGCATTCTCTATGAATTACTTTAGACCTGCTGAATCTGTGGTATTGAAAATAAAAGGAAATAGGGATCAAGCAATACCGCTGTCCTATTGAAGACAGATGAACATATCCTACTGCTGTGCCTGTACTAAGTCCTCTCTAAAAAAAATTTTTTTGGGGGGGGGGGGGGTGGGGCTTTGTTAGTTATAAATGTTGTTTTGTTGTTAATAGTGTGGAATTACAATCTTGGAGGAAGCATATCCTCATGTTATCATAAACAATAGGTTAGCAACATTGCCCCTGGGCTTTGGTCTAGTGGGAAGAGTTCAACACGTGAGTGTGGATTTTAGGTGCACATCACAAGTTCGAACTCTGCCGCAGCCAAAAGCACAGTAATTAATGAGAGAAAGTTATAGGGGCAGACTCATTATCTATCAAGTTTCGAACTGTGCGCCATTGGCATCGAGGATTTCTCCGTTATAGAAAAAAGGAAAAAAGGTTGGCAACATTTGTTGACCTTATCACAAGAAGCAAGTGGGGTCTATTCTTGGAAGTATGCTTCTGAAGAGATATTCAGTCTCTGGAATGGAAGAAGTAGACAACATCATATACAAGAACTATAGTTGCACAAGAATAGGTGAAGGGGACTGCAGAATGATGTGGACAGCAGCGGAGACATTTTAGTGGCTAGGTTTTACATGACACATTACACATGTCTAATACAAAACAACTTGCAGAGAAGATGGTTTCTCTTTTTTTTTTTTGGTTTTTGTGAAGGTTCTGGTAGATCTTTAAGATATATCCTGCTGCATTGCCACTTGGCGAATTGTGTGTATATTTGGAGCCTTTAAGGTATTCAGTGCGTGATGCTGGGAAGCAAGTGGTGACTAGCTGGTAACGGCAGAAGCTAATGATTATATGCAGACATGGAGAACTGTTCCTTTATGAATATTTTGGACAGTTTTGTTAGAAAGAAACCACAAGTGTTGAGAGTAAGACAGAGAATATTTCTCTTATAAAGTGTAGATGTCTTTATGGCTTAAAAATTTTGGTGTACGGGGAAGGTCAGTAATGATTATTGATAAAATGCTGGACATTATAGATTGTCTACATACTCAGATACGCAATCATCTTGATGCTGAAGTTCTTATAAATAATATTTACCAGCATAAGTAGATTCCTGTGATATATATTGCACTTGTCATTAGTGGAGGGGAGAAGAGGATGTGGAATGAGGTATAAAAAACAAAAGCACCAAAATGATATCTATCGCATTCTCCGCAGGAGATGACATTGTAATGTTCTTGTTACCACTATGAACCTGCAGATAATGCTGAATTATACAGCAAAGTTGGAGTGCCTTTTGTGATGGGAACCACTGGTGGAGATAGGGAGAAGCTTTACAAAACAGTGGCAGACTCAAAAGTTTATGCTGTGATCTCACCACAAATGGGAAAGCAGGTTGACACATTTTGCTCTTCTATTTTCTTTTACAGCATGCCAGACTTTAGTTTAAAGGGGGTATACCTTGCCTTTGCTTTAGGTGGTAGCTTTTCTCGCAGCCATGGAAATCATGGCCGAACAATTCCCTGGAGCTTTCTCCGGGTACACTCTACAGGTTTGTCTTCTTCGTCGTGCTAGTTGACCATTGGTTTACAAGCTCTTACATATTCAGCTAATGTTTCTTACACCTTGATAACTAAACAATTTTATATTAATTTGAAATGCTGACTATATTTTGTATGCTTTATTCTTTACCATGAAGATGCTTAGTTGCATTACTTGCATTGGTTTCCTCGTTTTCTGATCTCGTTGACAGTACATGTATATTAGGTTAACATAAATTCTTTTCCTTCGGAGATTTGCATATATTAGACCCAAATGGCTTTTGAATTTAATGTTGCTATAGAAAATGTTAAGAGCTACTGGAAATCAATTTTACGGTAGACAGCAGAATTGGACTAGTAATTGAGCACTAAATTACTGGTTACCAATTTTACATCTTTCACTTATATCCGTCTTCGTGGTTCATGTTCTGTGGATGTATTTAGAGTTAACAACCTCAAAAATAGTAATTTCTTGAGATTGTGTACATGAAGCTGTTAATACTGAAGATATATACTGAGAGCAAGCTCAGGGGTGACGGGTATTCATGAATTGCTGTATTTGGCATTTCGTGTCCATGTTGTGGCTGGATATCTAAAGGGCCAATTGAAACCACCAGTTGTTTGATTCGTGTGTGATTGGGCCACTAGGCTGCTGGACGTTGTTGTCCCATCTTGCTGCGTGATTACGTTGTCTGTTCCTCACTCATTGAGGAGTTTAGCAGCTGTTCTACAACTGGAGTTTTGGTTTGCCTCTTAGTGTTCATGGATGGAGAGAAATAGGCAGGGTAGTAAGGGGTTTGAAATGCCTTGCAAATATCTGAACATTAAAATACTCTTTTTCAACTTCAACCAAATATTGTCCATATGCCTATTAAATCATTTAGTACCTGTTTGACTCAAAAGATACAAGAATCTCTTTGGACAAATCAATCGAAAAGGAAGGGGTAAATCTTAGCTGAGTATAATAAGTACCAGATTAAGTAAAATGAAGATGTGATCGACAGTAGAATTTCTCTTGCTCTGAGATAATGTTTTCTTACAAAGTTTTCTGTCCTCCTCCCCACTTTTATGAAGCCCTTCATCTCCCTTATATACTAAGAGAGACTCTAATAAGTCGTCAGAGATAAACTCCCAGGAATATTCGATACCAATGTCCCCTAATGGCCTTATCATTTGTCGTGTTTGCCGAAGGTAGTGGTTGGTCAAATTCGGACCCATACAGTACCCACCAGGTATTGTGCCTGCGTTTTAGGCGACTATTTGCATGCTCCAGTATTAGGCAGAGCAATTTATAGACTGTCTTTCTTTGGTTTGGTTCTTTTATTATTTTCTTCTGATTTGACATACAGTGGACATACCTCATGCTTATCTTACTGAAATATGAACGAACTAGTCCGCCAAGAATTATTGGAGTTCTGACTCTTTTTGATTGTGCTGTTTAACCTAAGATATCTATATCTAATTGAGGCAAATCTGGGGATCCAATCATACATGTGATGTGCATGCTTGTTGCCTTGGCTAATTATCGGTGTATTTGTTTTCTTCTTTGCTTGCTCTTTATTATTCTCTATTTACTGATCCTCTTGCAGTCTTATTCTTCTCAACGTGTTTAGCTGAAAATTCAGTTGATTTATAGTATCCTGTGATCGAAGTTTGAATTTCGAGCCTCTTTATCAAATGATAAGGTTATGGAGTCTCATCAAGCAAGTAAATTGGACATCTCTGGAACTGCAAAGGCTGTTATCTCTTGCTTTCAGAAATTAGGCGTTTCTTTTGATTTGGATGAGGTGCGTGCGCCTACAACTTTTTTTTATTCAATAATGACAGAATCATATCTTTATTATTCAATAGTGCTCATGGTCTTCTATACTTTTATGAACGCGTTCATCATTACACAATTGGACTATTTTCTAATACCACCAATTTTTTTGATTTTGGAGTGCCGGTATATTAATAACTAAAGCATCCAGGAAACGCATAGATTACAAAAGAGGAAGATATTAGCTCCTAAGGAAGACAAAAAAGAAACCTATTAAAGGACTATAAAGCTGATAAATTCCAAAAAGAAGTCAGGGCTATACACAGGGGTATGATTAACCCAACAAAAGAGGAAAACTAAACATCTAGCCTTAAGTTTGCATCTGGCAGTTGTAATGCCATCAAAGCATTTTTGATTCCTTTCTGCCCATTAGGCCCACAAAATAGTAGCAGGAACGATAGACCAGATTTTCTTGATGGACTTGTCAACTTTCCAGTTACTTCAACGCACAAAGGTTTCTGTGACACTGCATTACATAGTCCAACAACAACAACAACAACAACAACTACCCAGTATAGTCCCACGGGGTGGGTTCTGGGGAGGGTAATATGTACGCTGGCCTTACTCCTACCAGATAGGGCAGAGAGGCTGTTTCCAATCAACCCTCGGCAAATGAGCAAGAAAAGCAAAAAACAAAAACAAAAACAAAAAGCATTAGTGACTCCAACATAAATCATATAAACTGTTGTGTAAACATAGACCATAAATAACCTGACATATAGAAGGACAAGATAAACAAAACAACAACAAGAACAAAAGGCATTAGTAACTCTAGGAGAAGTCACACTGCATTACATAGTCCACTGCATTGAATTTCTAATACTCCCAACTTACTGTCCTGCTTAAATAAGTTGAACGGGTAAGAATCTGATAGCATAGAGAAAAAGATCGACTTTATTGCTCTGTGGAAGTTCTTATGCTTCATAGCTGTTAAAGTGAAGCATCTGAATTCAAGGTCATGGATGGAGAGTTTCATGCCTGGGTTGGAGCCAAGTTGAGTGGAAATAACTACCGCAAACAAATTATTTGTGTTTTAACTTTAACCATGTTTTAGATAACTGAAATGGGCTTCATGAGAGGATCTGATGATATAGCCATCAGACTCGTAGAATATGAATGTATCACCTCCCTCCACTCCTGTGTATTGCTTCAAAATGGCGCTTTTTGCGTTAAAACTTTTCTTTGTATTAAATCAAATTTCTGAAATGAACGAGATCTGACAGACAATACAGATAACATCCACTATTTTTTCTTCCTAAGCTATCAATATATTATCATCCCAGGCACTTTATTGTCATGCTACTTGCTCCTATATCATATCTTCTTCCATCTGGTTTGTATATCTTCCCATAGTGCCATTTTGCTTTGGGGTTTCCGTCCCCTTCCGCAACCCTTTTCCTGGGACACACATATTCCTGTAGTTAACTTGCATATGTATGTTTCTCTTTCTTTCTTGGACATTCATCTAGCAGAATTCACCACGTTCTCTTAAATCCATTGTACAATTCCGATAACAGCAAAAAGTCTCGAGTCAATTCTATTTCCTGTACAGGATAACAGTTCTATTAAGCTTGTCTAGGATGGTTTTTCTACAGGCTGTCAAGTTACCAAATATTTTCAAACTGTGCTTCAAGTTTGGAAGGGAAAGAGAATGAAACAAAAGATACAAGGTCTAATATTTTCAGTCTTCTTCGAGTTTTGGAGGAAAAGCGAATGAAATGAATGAAGAAAGATTAAATTAAATTGGAGTTGGAGCATATAGAGAAATTCAATTTGCTCTCAAGTGTTGAAAGTGATTTTTCTATATAACTTGCATTTTACAAGGTAGAATACCGATTCTCAGATCCCTAACAGAATATTTCATTATCCTCATGAATATTCTGTCAGGTACAACTAATACGAGATCCCAAGCAACAAGTTGAGATGGTTGGTGTCCCAGAAGAACACGTGTTAGGTCATGCTTTCCACATGTACCATCTGACCTCACCAGACGGAACGTAATACTATCTATCCTTTGCTTTCCCCTATCTTATTTATGTTGCCAATGTTTATAAATTGAACAACATTAACTTGGTATCTCCTCTTTTTTTTTTTTTTTTGATAAGGTTTAACTTTGTCTCTCCTTTTTCAGGGTTTCATTTGAATTTCAACACAATGTTTGTGGTAGATCAATCTATGCAGAGGGAACTGTTGATGCTATACTTTTCCTTGCTAAGAAGGTAATCTGAACAAAAAATGTCTAAATTTGTTATTGGAGCTTCTCTTTGCAGCACTTTCACCATGCATCTCAAGGAACAAATGCAGTTAGAAATAGAAGTTTCAAATATTTTTTGTGATGTCGTTCAAACTTTTTACTCTGCATTCTCCAAAGAATAATAGTATATGTTTTCTGAATATAGGTGAAATTGAAAGAAGAGAAGCGAATATACGACATGATTGATGTGCTGCGGGAGGGAAACATGCGATAACAGCTGAGTAACATATGCTGGAGTAGGATGTAATACAAGTAGACCTAGGAATGCAGAGAAACAAATGTTGGGTTCAATTTACTTGGATTTTTCCCTCCAGTGGTTCTTGATGCTTTCGGATTTGTTGTTGCGTGATTGTTATGATGCAAGCTACCAAAATAATGTGAAATTTGTATTCTGATTAGTTGGTTTAGCTCCATCCTCCATAACATGTATCATGTGTGCTTCTCTTGAAGAGCTTGTTGTATGCCTTTTTTCCCCTTTTTCCCTTTGTACTATTATAAGAGAAAGAATGTGATAGGAGGTTCCCAATGTTTCTGGGAAGTACAATATTCACCATGTATTGAGTTTTGGCTAATTAACTATTGAGATTATTACATGATTTGCATTCATTAGGTTTGATTTGATTTTATCTGGTTCAATTACTGTAATATGCCGGGATTAGATGTAATCTTGCCTAGAATCAATAGTATGCCAATGTATGTTCATAGTTTTACAAACCCCAAGCAAGCTCGAGGGTGTTATCAAAGTATTTCCTTTATTTCTCTCCCTTCTGAGTTTGTGAGTCGAGCGAATTTTTCATATCCTTTTAAATATTTTGATTATTAATTATTGTACTTTTTATTAAGTTTTCAATTTTGCAAAATTTATGTCAAAAAGCTTAGAAGGTTCTATATCCAAATTCTTGTCAAAATTAAAAAGTTTGACTTTCAAAATTTGAATTGTATCATATTATGGTCTATATCAGTCGAACTATGGTATGTGGGGAGAAAAGTAAAAAGATCTTAGCGTTTAGTCCTGACTTTAGTTTCGCTTTGCTGCTGGGTGATGTTTCAGATGCTGATGAGACCAGTAGAAAAATATAGATAGTAAATTGAGTAACTTTGGAATATTTGTAGCTTAGAGTTCGTTTGGCTTAGCAAATTTAGGGTACCTCATAAGTATTAGATGTTGAAAAATATTTTTAAGTGCTGAACCTGATTTAAATAATAAGCAGCTACGTATTTGGATAAAAGTATTGAAATTAATAATAAGCAGCTGAAGAACTGAGTATACAAAGAGTTTTGTTTCAAAAAGACGTATTTTAGGGATAGAATAGTAAATATTTTGGTCAAACTTAAAGTACTTATAGTTTGAAATTTGATAAGTTGGGGAGACCGACCAAGTTATGGCTTTTGGCTTATTTTTGGCTTATAAGCACTTAATTCTAAATATTTTTAATTTTACCAAATATAAAAGTAATATTGAAATTTAGCCACTTTTCATGTAAAAATAAATCTGAATGAAAACACTATTCAAAATTCTGAAATATTCCAGCATAATAAACTAGAGTTTTTGTATAATATACTGAACTTTAAGCATAATATGCTAGAAGTTCATACATATGTGCTCCAATCTTCAGTATATTATCCTGGAACTTCCCTTGTGTTGGAGTGCATCGTAATATAGTGAAAGTTCATACACAGGTGCACCAATCTCCATTATATTATGTTGAAACTTTCTATGTTACAGTAAACTAGTAGCTATTTTTGAATGACTTTGTAAATATTGGTTATTTTTTAATTATTAGCCCAAAAACTGGCTACCCCTGCTATTTTCAACTTTTTTTAGTTGAACTTTTGTTCCGATAGGGTTAGTATTTGAGAAAAATTAATAAATATAGGCGAGTATTTCTAATGGGCTACATGTTTTAATTTTGATCAATAATGAGTAGGCACGTGATATTTAAATAATTATTATTTTTAGTTAAATGATTATCATTGTCAAAGAGGAACCAAAAAACAAAAAAGGTGGACGGATAGTATTTTAAAACCTTTTCCTTTTCAGTCGATTTAAGCCTCAAATTGAAGGGTTGATCCCAAAAACTCAATTCTCTCATCCTTTGATGTTATTCAGAATTCAATCCCATGGAACTTATTCTCAACAACATTGTGATTTGTTCTTTTTCAGCCTCAGCAAATTAGATCAATTCATCACTGTCATTACTCAAAGAGATAAGTCGTTTCTGGTTCAAAACTTTCCCTAATTTCTAGTTCACCTATTTTTTTCCTTCATTCTGAACACTTGCTCGAGCTTCACTTGACTTGACTTGGATGTATGTGTGGACGGACCAAGTTGATTGCTCTGTCTGTTGTTTGGAAATTGGAATAGGGTAAATGAAAGAATTGATAATTCTAAAAAAAATAAAATAAAGCGCTTTTATGATAGGACTAAATGATAATAATGCCCTTGGTCGACCATTTCACTTATATATATATATATATATATATATATACTAGATGGCCCGTGCCCGTGCTTTGCACGGGCATTTGTGCGAAATTGTTATGAAGAAGATAGCTTTATTGTTTAGTTAGACTATGAAAAAATAAAAGAAAGCAGTATCACAAAGCTAAATATTGACATAATGTGTTTAATATTAACATAAAATACATCATACATGTAGATGTATTTATGGACAAAGTTGTACATGTACATTCTTTAGCTTGCTAGAAAGACCAAAACAGTCAGATTGCTCAAGTTCATATTGGTGGTTCCACTAATCAAAAGATTGGATAAAATTTGGAAGTTCAGGAGCAGAAGCTGCAGCTGACAACACATGCTGCATCTTGGTATTCACTGAAAGACAAGGAAAAGTACGCATTGGAATTAAAACATAGTATACAAAGCTAAATCCATGATGATCTACAATAAACGCAATAACAAAGATAAAATATTAACATCAAGAAATATTGGTTAGGCGTAAAAGGGAAACTTGTCACGACCCCAAATCCGGTCGTGATGGCGCCCAGCACATTGCTAAGCCAGCCTGACCAATCCATATCAACCACGGAGCTAGAAGCTCTCTTTAACCCATTTAAGCAAATTAATTCAAGAAATAACAGCGATATATGTAACGAAAACGGGGAACCAAGTCCCATAATACATCAACTCCCATAGACTAAGGGTCAAGAGTCGTGAGCCTCTACTGAACATGAGTGTATAAAGGTTTACAAGATACCAAGTGCGGAAAGAAAAGTCAATACGAAAATCAAAAGACAGTAGGAAGGAATATCGGGTCCTGCGGACTCTACAGCTACCTCGTATATCCCACAGATGTCGCCTCGCATAGCTACTGGATCACTGCTGAGAGGTACCTGGATCTGCACACAAGGTGCAGGGGAGTAAAATGAGTACTGCCAGACTCAGTGGTAATAAACAAGGGTAAGACAGCGCAGATAAGAAATCCGCAATAAAGCACTATGTAAAGCTATAATCAGCTACCCTGTCACGGAATTAATCTTCATTGTACCTGTTCCAACAAATACCAATAAATAGCATAACAGCTAGCAGATGTAGCTAAATGCAATGCAATGCATGATATGACCGCTACGGCGTGTAGCCCGACTCCAATTTTTTTGGGTACCCGTGCTCACTGTGGGGGTTCAGACTCCGGAGGGGCTCCTACAGCCCAAGCACATCTCATAGAGATATTCCTGCGGCGTGCAGTCCGATCCAACATATATCTCGCTGCGGCGCGCAGCCCGATCCACTACTAAGTCAGCTAATATGCAGATACAGCCTCGCAAGCTCAAAAATAGTTTTTGAAAACTCTTTTATCATTTTTCGGTTAGAAAACAGTAATATCAAGTTCCAGAGATTGGAATTAGCATAATAACAAAATAGTTGCGGACTAGTAGTAAACTAGCATGTCTATATGATAAGACAATGATAACGATCCTCGCGGGATCCAATAACTGGCTCACGGCCCACAAGTATACTCAACCGCCCAAGAAGGGGGTTCCTCGGCTCAAGAGTGGCCATTATCACAATATATATATATATGCAACCATCCGAGAAGGAGGTTCGACGGCTCGAGAATAGCCAATAATACAGTATCAACAGGTCGGACTAATATATAGTCTCCAGTTCATGATCGACCCCGCACTCTCAAGAGTGTGCGTGTCTCGCCGCTATAGAGCGTCACAAAGTGGTATACCGGGGTTTCGAACCCGCTGGTCATCACCCACATCTATTACTCACCTCAATACGGCGCGACGACTACTCCGCAATGCCCTTGCCACGAGAATCAAGCTCCGCACGCGTAGAATCTGATCAAATACAACAATTATATCAATTACGGGTCAAAGAATCATAACCCACTTCAATTTATATGAAATTCGCATAATTACACTAAGTTGGTAAAACCCGACCCCGGGCCCCACTGCTCGGAAAATTCCGAAATTAGCACTAACGCGATCCTTATCTCGCCACGAGTCCATGCATATAAAATTTATCGAAATCGGAGTTCAAACGACCTCCCAAATCCAAAAATCCCGTTTTTAATACTTAGGCCACATTTCTTCAAGATTTCAACCCAATTTCATGAAGATTGATGTTAATACTACCATAAATTGATGTTTTTGAGTCAAGAATCTTACCTCCGACGAATACCCGATGACTTCTCAGTGATTTCCTCGAGTTTTCTTCTCTCTAGGGCTCAAATGTGTGTTTTGGGGGTGTAAACCCGTAACTCTCTGTTTCTGGACTTAAATTCACTGCCAGAACTGATCCTTCTACGCGATCGCGATCTTCATCACGCGATCGCGATATCCTTCACGCGATCGCGATGCACAGTCACCTTGCTTCACGCGATCGCGTCCTTCATTCCTGCGATCGCGATTAACACCCGTTTAATTCAACGCGATCGCGACTGTTTACCCTGCGATCGCGATGCCTTAGCCCCCAGCTCTACGCGATCGCATCCCCATCCCCGCGATCGCGGAGAGCAAATGTCTGCTGCGTTTATGACAGCAGCCAACTTTTCTCTTTTCTTCCAAAAATGGTCCGTTTGGACCCCCGGATTAAGGCCCCAGAAAATTTCGCTAAGTAATATAGGATTCTGTGGTGCCACGTAGGCTAATTATTATATTTTGTGTGCTATGAACATGATGGACATCAATTAGACTTGATAAATATGAGTATTAGTCTTATGGTAAGTGATATGAGGTCCAAATGGAAGCCCAAGTGTAAGCCAAATGGGAAAATTATCGAAATACGCCAAAATTCCAAATGGATTCGCACATAGCTCCACTTCAAAGGATCATATATAATTATGTATAAGTTTTTATGTTCTGAATAGCATATCAAATGAAAGCCCTTTGAGTCTAGTTTCCAACGCTTCAAACCGTTCGTCATTTGGACATTCCTACACAAAGTTATGATCAAATTACCAAAGGCTGGAAAATGCGATCGTGTGTCAGGTCAAATCTGCGATCCGCATGTTCATTCTGCGGTCCGCATGTTCGTTCTGCGGTCCGCATTTTGACCGCAGATTGAACCAGTGTAGCTCATTTTTGGCTGCCGATTTTGCGGTGCATTTTGCGGCCCGCATGTCGATTCTGCGGTGCATTCTGCGATAGCAGAATTGACATCGCAAGGTTATTCTTCTAATTTTTATAACCCGACCCCATTTCAATATATAGGCTTTGGGGTTCATTTTGGGGTCATTTCTTACTGATTTTAGAGAGATGTGAGAGTATTTTAGAGAGAGAAGGAGGAACCCAATATCCAAATCATCCAAATCTTGCATCAATCTTCAAGAATCAAGAACCCAATAGCAAGTTCTTCATCCAAAAGGTAAGATTCTATACCCTAGGGTTTTAATTTCAAGGTTTGGTGTATAAGATGAGTTATTGAGGTATGATTCTTGGGCTTATTAGTATTGTGTATACATACATGTACAACTTAGGTTTATGGGAAGATTGTTTAACTTAAATAACTAAAGATTGGGTTAGGGAATGAAGGAAGTCTTAAAAAGGGGATTCGAAATCAAGATGCTCAACTAGTGTTTGATAAATTGTTCAAATGAGCTAGTTTCATGAATATCTTTCTAATATGTGTTTAATTTTGTTATGTTTCATAGTAGATTGGAATTGATAGAGTTTTTGGAGTGTTGTAGTAACTTAAGGAAAGCTCAATCGAGGTATGTATGGCTAACTTTGATTCTTGTGAAATCGCCCTTATGTGTGCAATTCGTTTGGCATGTGTTAATTTGAGAGATTGTGTGTAATTTGTTGATTTTGTTGTTGGGTATCTAATTGATGTTAAACTACATGTGGTGTGGTATGAAATATGAATTGAAAGATAACAAGGGAATTGGAATTGGTGAAGAATTGTGAATAATGGTTATGATGGCCTTTATGGCACCTTGTGGAAAAGAAACGAAACACTTGAGAATTGGTTTATTGTGGAAAGAGACGAAGCAATTGAATTGTGGAAAATTGTTGAACATACTTGTGTGAATATTTTTGATTATGGAAATATTGTAACTTGGTTGTGATATTGGCTTGATAAGTAATTGAGAACATGGAACAATGTGCAAGTTGCTTATTTGAACTTGTTGAAATTGTGTGTAGTACCTTATCTGCTGTTTGAAATTGTTGTGTTTTAAACTGTAAGGTGGGGTCGTGTTGCGCGCCGCAACGTGAGGAAATAAGGTGTGGGTTGGGGTGATAAGGGTGGCCGAGGTAATAAGGGTGGTCAGGGGCAATAAGGATGGAAAGCGATCGAAATCGCTATTGAAAATTGATACAAAAAAATCAATGATGTGAAATTGTGAAAGGAGACAGCATGAGAGTTTGCAACCTGGGGGGCACTGATTGCCCCTATGTTTGACTACTTGCAATTTATGTGGTTGATTGGTTGTTGTTCTATTTGTTTACCTTGAACGTGTTTGTGTTGAGGCTTATCTGAAATGAGTAAAAGGTGGAAAACATGGTTGGCCGGCTTGATTAGTTTTGATGTAATTTAATGGCTTGAGTTTACTTGGGACAAAGTTTGTCCATACATACCAGTACAATTCAAGTGTACTGACGTACCTTTTGCCGGGGACGCTACATTCGTATTATGATTGTAGGTGAATCAATAGCAGGTACTTCAGCTCATCGGCAGTAGCATCCTTCATCTTCCACTGCCCGTTTTGGTGAGCCCATTTCCTTTCGGGGCCCTACGTGGCTCATGCCACTCTTGTTTAGACTTTATTTTGATTTTGTGTAAGGTATAGCCGGAGCCTTGTTACCGGCAAGTATTGTATAGTCCTTTGTATCCTAGAGGTTCCGTAGACATGTAAACTGTGGGATTCGAGGCTCATGTATATATTATGTTGGGCGTTGTAAAAGCTGTAAACTTGTTAATGAATCACTCGCATGGTTATGTTTGTATATTGTGAAATCAGTTATAATTGGTAAGGTATTTGGTTAATGAGAAATAATCAACACAGGGGTAACACATGGGAATGAAAGGCACCCAGGTCCGCTTGACTGGGGCTACCTAGTCAGGCGCCGGTCATGTCCCTCGATTTGGGGCGTGACAAACTTGGTATCAGAGCCTAAGGTTTTTAAGTGTCCTAGTATGTCTCGGAGCCGTGTCTAGTAGCGCCCTTCTTATCGGTGTGTTGTCGACCACATCATATAAGTTGGGGGCTGCACGGGCATTTAGGAATTTACCCATTTCTTTGATATTCCGGATCGTGCGATATGGCTCAAGATATGGAGCTAATTTCCTCTCTAAGTATTACCCTCAATATTGGTAATTTTGATACCATAATATGTGAATTTGAAGCATGTAAGGTGAGATTTATCTCACCATTGAGTCCAAGTGGATCACCCAAGGACTTGTTAGAAGAATGTGATGAGCCATGGAGTGATTGGTAGAACTTGTTGTTTAGGAGAGTACCCTTGTTCCCACTAATGTCACTGCACCACCAGATCATGTAGTATATCATCAATATGTACGGCTAAAACCCCGTCTCTTAGAAATTAAGCTTCCATGGTGTCTGCGTAAATGTTGCAGGTTTAAAATATAATTTATGTAGTACCCGTTTTGTTATGTTAAGCGAATTATTACTGTGAAAATATATGTGGGAGGTACTTCTTCATTTGTTTAATATATTATTCTTGGAAGATGAGGATATGTAAAGAATGTGAACTATGTGCTAAAATGTCTTGAGTTCAAGTCAAGTTTGAATTGATATTTTGATGCCAAATTTTGTGAGAAAACTTGTTATGGTTGATTCTTCCAAAATGTTGTTATGTGTACCAAAGGTATTTGTTTGATGGCGTCTAGTCATTGGTAATGTATAAAGATGTTTGGAAATAAAGTAAGTGACTGTGGAAATGTGGTAAGACTAGATGTTGGACTCTAGCTGTATTTGATACTTTACATGAATTGGTGTTGTGACCCGATTTTGTGAAAGATGCATTCCAATATGATCAATGTGCTATTATTGACAACTTAAAATGGGTGCAAGGGGTATGAATCACGTATTGAAATGTGAAGTCCTTAAATTGAAATTGAAGCAGCATATATTAAATAAAACTGTGTGAAGTCCTATTTACATAGAGATGTTGAAATAAGTCAAATGTTTTTGAGATATAGAGTATAGACAATGTGTCAAGAACTCGAAATGAAATTGTACCTGGCAATATTTGTGACATGAGAAAATATGAAACGGATTATGATGTTGATGTGAAATATGCGGAAATGATGTGAAATGTGGGGAAGAAGAGACTGTGTTATGGAATGTGGCCTAGTGCCAAGACTGATGTGATAATTATGGCCCCAAGAGCCGACGGACAAATACACGAGAAAATGGCATGATTCTTTTATTTGATAATGTGGTGATCATTTAAAGTGTTTGATTCGTAATTGTGATTTCCTTATTATTGTATGAAGCGTATAGGTGAATAATTTTATATGTGAACCCTATGGAAGGGCTATGAAATGCAACCTAGAGGTATGGAAATTATGTAAAGAAAAAAAAAAGAAAAAAAAACTATGTGATCCATTTCATTTGGTAATGTGGCGATTGTTTAAACTTTTTGTTAAACCCTTATGATTTCCTTGTCCTTGCATAGATATGTTCTTAAAAAGAATCTAAATTACAAAGCAGTTCATGCACATGCACGTACTCTTTAAATGAGACGTATTATTTACAAAGTCTCCCTATCAGAGTTCTATTGTTTACAACCTCCTATGGAATTGAGCTGTATAATTATGTTCCAGAATTGAGTTATAGCACTATTGATACTTCCTACTTGCTTTTTCTAAATTCTTAACAAAGGACTATTCCCGATGAATTTCTTTTAGAAACGCCTCATTTAAATTGACAACATCTGCTCACTTGTGCCTATACATGCACCATCGTAAATTTTGTACATGTGGTGTCAAGTTCCATGCAAAGAATCCAAGATTTGTGATCCTTCTCGAGTCACTCTTTTACTTAGTTGTGTGTGTCTTATATGGCTTGATCATTCAATCTACTCTCTTACGAGTATCACCATGAGACCCTTTCACTATCTAGTAACATATATGCACATCTCAGTGCCTATCATATGAGTTCATATCAATCAAAATGGTCACCGTGTGCATAAAGTCTCTCTGGAAAAAAAAATTGAGATCCTCACATCCCCATCATAGATATCTTGTGTCGCCATGGTTTTTGTGCCCACTAGGAACATCCCGCGGTAAGTAGCTCACTCTGTCCTAGTATTGTGGTTGCTCGTGGCATGGTCATGTATTGCAGTGGGGAGTTAATATAGTAGAAGTGTGTCCAACTTATAACCAATGATTATTTTCTGATTATGTCTCCACAATGTGTTAAATTTATTCCTTCTTTAGTGAATTCATTGTGCTAGTTCCTTACACATGTACGACAACCATAAAATAACATGTCCTTCTATGTATCACTATGACACTTCCTTTTTCAAGTCAAAACCTATAGATATCTCATCATGAACATCTGCAAACCTTCAGGGATTATTGTGCATTGTCTTATTGAGTTTGGTTTTCTTCACACCCTCAACTTCTAGAATCTTGGACTATGTCGTTATCATGTGTGGAGAGTTTTACTACTCTTGGTATATCACCTTCTTGGCTAGATATGAGTGTTATTTGCCTTCTCCCTGGAGCGTCGTGTTAACTATTAGAACCATCTAACCAATTCATGCTTTTGTCCCAATATCAAAATTTCCTAGCTATTGAGTTTCACTCGTGAAAGGTTGAGATTAGATGACTTCGGATTTTTGTACATATCATGAACATGTTGATTTGAATGAAAAACAATGGTCGTAGTTTTTAGTTTCCTCGTATATGATCAATTACCAAGAAGTGTTAAGTTGTCTAGAATATGGTAATCTCATAAGCGTTCAATTCTTTTCATCCTTATAGGCTTGTGGCATAGATTTTGTGTGTCAAGTAATGTTAAGAGTGTAATTCAACTTCGTGTATTTTGAATCCCATATCACATTCAAGGTACTAGAGTATTCCTATTCGGGGTCGACGGATTTTTCCTACACTTTAGGAAATGAGTGGTTCACGTGCTTGAGTATTCCTCCTTTATGGTTCCTATTTCCCATGTACTACTTACTCTTATTCGTCATTTGTGTATTAATTGAGGTAGTCATAATGATTAACCATGTTAGTATTGTTAGTAGTAACATTTTCTGTCTCTTAGTATACAACCTCATATAGTACTCTACCCAGTGCATTAATGGATTCTTTAAGAACTCCAGCCTAATCTTCAACTCTGTTGTTCCTCGTTGGATTAGATCCATTGGGTATTGTAAGTTCAGACAAGTCAAATATAAAGCTTTATAGTGTGATCACATATATATTGGATAGATAAAGTTATGGTGAGTTTATGGTATCACATCTTAGGGTAACTATTAAGGGTCATCAAGGGTTTAGTGTGAGTGTACCCCTAAATGTTATGTGAGTTGATAATAAATGTAACATGATTGTATTACACATTAGGTTGCAATAGGTGTATGATATTCCCCGTAACTGTTCCTCATGTACTTTGTGTTTCCATATGCTTATGTCTAAGAAGATAGTGATAAAAAAATGTGGGTATGAATTGACTTGATTGAACTATATAATCATGGTAATATCCTATATGATGCACTGCTAGCAAGACTCATGATGGCTTGACTTCATATGGACTGTTGATTGAAATGAAATTATATTCTTGTTGATGAACACCTTTGCGATTACATTAATGGCTAGTAAGGACTATTATGAACACATGATTGTTTGTTTACTATGAACTGACATCCTTGATGGTATGATGCCAAGTTATGGAATTGTGGGTTATTGTTGTTATCATGAATTGCAATATCCAGTGGAGTGTAAATTGTACAGTGGAAGTTATAAAAAGGTAAAGTCAATGGATAGTTATCTCATGCAAGATGTTATCCGTCATCCTTATTATGTATGTTTGGGAGTTGATATTATTTTTGAGAAGGTGTTATGATAATGCTTGTAAGTCGATAATGTCGCGTAGAAGGATAAATGTGTCGTGGAAGGAAAGTACTTTCGTTTGATTGAATACCAGTTAGTTTTGACTTGGAATGTACCATATAGGTATTTTGATGTAAAACTGTGCAGTCCATGTTCTGGTATCCATATGTTAATGTAGTTCTTATAATAATGGGACTAGGATTGTGGATATATATACATTGTGGTGCTATGTACAGTAGTGGATGTGTGGTTAAGAAGATTTTGGTGATTCTCTGGCAGGTGGATAGGCCTAGTTACAAAGGAAACTCTGCCGAAATTTCTGAAAAATTTAGGAGTTAGTGAAAATTTTGAGACTGAAAGTAGGTTAGAAAAGAGATGTATGATGTTAAAGTGTTTGGGAAAGACTATACACCTCATTCGAGGACGAATGATCCTAAGGGGGAGAGAATGTAAGGCCCCAGAAAATTTGCTAAGTAATATAGGATTCTATGGTGCCACGTAGGCTAATTATTATATTTTGTGTGCTATGAACATGATGGACATCAATTAGACTTGATAAATATGAGTATTAGTCTTATGGTAAGTGATATGAGGTCCAAATGGAAGCCCAAGTGTAAGCCAAATGGGAAAATTATCGAAATACGCCAAAATTCCAAATGGATTCGCACATAGCTCCACTTCAAAGGATCATATATAATTATGTATAAGTTTTTATGTTCTGAATAGCATATCAAATGAAATCCCTTTAAGTCTAGTTTCCAACGCTTCAAACCGTTCGTCATTTGGACATTCCTACACAAAGTTATGATCAAATTACCAAAGGCTGGAAAATGCGATCGTGTGTCAGGTCAAATCTGCGGTCCGCATGTTCATTCTGCGGTCCGCATGTTCGTTACGCGGTCCGCATTTTGACCGCAGATTGAACCAGTGTAGCTCATTTTTGGCTGCCGATTTTGCGGTGCATTTTGCGGCCCGCATGTCCATTCTGCGGTGCATTCTGCGATAGCAGAATTGACATCGCAGGGTTATTCTTCTAATTTTTATAACCCGACCCCATTTCAATATATAGGCTTTGGGGTTCATTTTGGGGTCATTTCTTACTGATTTTAGAGAGATGTGAGAGTATTTTAGAGAGAGAAGGAGGAACCCAATATCCAAATCATCCAAATCTTGCATCAATCTTCAAGAATCAAGAACCCAATAGCAAGTTCTTCATCCAAAAGGTAAGATTCTATACCCTAGGGTTTTAATTTCAAGTTTGGTGTATAAGATGAGTTATTGAGGTATGATTCTTGGGCTTATTAGTATTGTGTATACATACATGTACAACTTAGGTTTATGGGAAGATTGTTTAACTTAAATAACTAAAGATTGGGTTAGGGAATGAAGGAAGTCTTAAAAAGGGATTCGAAATCAAGATGCTCAACTAGTGTTTGATAAATTGTTCAAATGAGCTAGTTTCATGAATATCTTTCTAATATGTGTTTAATTTTGTTATGTTTCATAGTAGATTGGAATTGCTAGAGTTTTTGGAGTGTTGTAGTAACTTAAGGAAAGCTCAATCGAGGTATGTATGGCTAACTTTGATTCTTGTGAAATCGCCCACTTATGTGTGCAATTCGTTTGGCATGTGTTAATTTGAGAGATTGTGTGTAATTTGTTGATTTTGTTGTTGGGTATCTAATTGATGTTAAACTACATGTGGTGTGGTATGAAATATGAATTGAAAGATAACAAGGGAATTGGAATTGGTGAAGAATTGTGAATAATGGTTATGATGGCCTTTATGGCACCTTGTGGAAAAGAAATGAAACACTTGAGAATTGGTTTATTGTGGAAAGAGACGAAGCACTTGAATTGTGGAAAATTGTTGAACATACTTGTGTGAATATTTTTGATTATGGAAATATTGTAACTTGGTTGTGATATTGGCTTGATAAGTAATTGAGAACATGGAACAATGTGCAAGTTGCTTATTTGAACTTGTTGAAATTGTGTGTAGTACCTTATCTGCTGTTTGAAATTGTTGTATTTTAAACTGTAAGGCGGGGTCGTGTTGCGCACCGCAACGTGAGGAAATAAGGTGTGGGTTGGGGTGATAAGGGTGGCCGAGGTAATAAGGGTGGTCAGGGGTAATAAGGATGGAAAGCGATCGAAATCGCTATTGAAAATTGATACAAAAATCAATGATGTGAAATTGTGAAAGGAGACAGCAGGAGAGTTTGCAACCTGGGGGGCACCGATTGCCCCTATGTTTGACTACTTGCAATTTATGTGGTTGATTGGTTGTTGTTCTATTTGTTTACCTTGAACGTGTTTGTGTTGAGGCTTATCTGAAATGAGTAAAAGGTGGAAAACATGGTTGGCCGGCTTGATTAGTTTTGATGTAATTTAATGGCTTGAGTTTACTTGGGACAAAGTTTGTCCATACATACCAGTACAATTCAAGTGTACTGACGTCCCTTTTGCCGGGGACGCTACATTCGTATTATGATTGTAGGTGAATCGGTAGCAGGTACTTCAGCTCATCGGCAGTAGCATCCTTCATCTTCCACTGCCCGTTTTGGTGAGCCCATTTCCTTTCGGGGCCCTACGTGGCTCATGCCACTCTTGTTTAGACTTTATTTTGATTTTGTGTAAGGTATAGCCGGAGCCTTGTTACCAGCAAGTATTGTATAGTCATTTGTATCCTAGAGGTTCCGTAGACATGTAAACTGTGGGATTCGAGGCTCATGTATATATTATGTTGGGCGTTGTAAAAACCGTAAACTTGTTAATGAATCACTCGCATGGTTATGTTTGTATATTGTGAAATCAGTTATAATTGGTAAGGTATTTGGTTAATGAGAAATAATCAACACAGGGGTAACACGTGGGAATGAAAGGCACCCAGGACAGCAAACCAGCTCTCTTCTTTGGCCAAGAATGGTCCGTTTGGACCCCCGGATTCATCCCGAGACCCCCGGGACCCCAACGAAAACCACCAACATACTCCAAAACATGATACGAACTTGTTCCAATCATAAAAACATCATACTAAACATCAAAATCACCAATTAACCACGTATTCAAGCCTAAGTTTCTTCAAAACTTTCAAAACTAACATTCAATCCAAAACCCGATCAAACGATGTCCGAATGACCTGAAAATTTGCAGACATATCCAAAATCACATAACGAAGCTACAGAAATTGTCGGAATTCCATTCCGACCCCCGGATCAAAATATCACCTACCATCCGGTTTTCGCCAAAATTCAACATTCGCCAATTCGAGCTTAAAACTACACCGGACCTCCGAATTCAATTCCGATTGTTCTCCTAAGTCATAAATGATCCCCCGGAACTAGTCGAATCATCAAAATCCGGTTCCGAGCACTCTAACTCAATAGTCAACTCTTGGTTGACTTTTCATATTCAAGCTTTCTTCAAACATGCTATTTGTTTCATTTTCAATCCAAATCACTCCTAACTCACCCGATATACTCTAATACCGTTTTAAAAGCATAATATATGTAAATGCAAGGTAACGGGGTGGTAATTCCCGTAACGACGGGCCGGGTCGTTACATTCTCCCCAACTTAAACAAACGCTCGTCCGCGAGCGGGTTAAGAAACATACCTGGGAGTATCAAATAAGTGTGGATATCTGCTCCGCATCTCCTGCTCGGTCTCCCAAGTTGCTTCCTCCACGGGACGACCTCTCCATTGCACTTTCACTGAAGCTATGTCCTTAGATCTCAGCTTACGAACTTGTCGACCCAAAATGGCTACCGGCTCCACATCTTACTGTCAGCTACTTATATATATTTGTTCTGAAGTCCAACACATGAGACGGGTCTCCGACATACTTCCGGAGTATAGATACATGGAACACCGGGTGAACTCCCGACAAACTGGGTGGCAAAGCAAGCATATAAGCCACCTCCCCAACTTTCCTAAGCACCTCAAAAGGTCCAATGAACCTTGGGCTCAACTTTCCTTTCTTTCCAAACCTCATAACACCCTTCATAGGCGAAACTTTCAGCAACACCTTCTCACCTACCGAATAAGACACATCTCGGACCTTCCGGTCTGCATAACTCTTCTGACGCGACTGAGCTGTGCGAAGTCTCTCCTGAATCACCTTCACCTTATCTAAGGCATCTTGGACTAACTCTGTCCCCAACAACCTAGCCTCGCCGGGCTCAAACCAACCGACTGAAGACCTACACCTCCTCCCATATAAAGCTTCATACGGTGCCATCCGAATGCCGGACTGATAGCTATTATTATAAGCAAACTCCGCAAGAGGCAAGTAATCAGCCCATGAACCACCAAAGTCAATAACACAAGCACGCAACATGTCCTCCAATATCTGAATAGTACGCTCAGACTGCCCATCTGTCCGTGGATGAAATGTTGTGCTTATCTCTAACAAGTGCTGGAGACTACGATGGTCGGTATACACCTCACAAGACACACCGTATAAATAGTGCCTCCAAATCTTCAAGGCATGAACAATGGCGGCTAGCTCCAAGTCATGAACAGGATAGTTCTTCTCATGCGGCTTCAACTGCCGAGAAGCATAAGCAATTACCTTTCCTTCCTGCATCAACACACAACCTATCCCCACTCTCGAGGCATCACAATAAACGGTATATGAACCCGAAGTTGATGGCAATACTAACACTGGAGTTGTGGTCAAAGCTGTCTTGAGCTTCTGAAAGCTCTCCTCGCACTCATCCGACCACACGAATGGTGCACCCTTCCGGGTCAATTTAGTCAATGAAGAAGCAATGGATGAAAATCCCTGAACAAACCGGCGATAATATCCCGCCAAACCAAGAAAACTCCTGATCTCTGTAGCTGAGGTCGGTCTAGGCCAACTCTGCACCGCCTCTATCTTTTTCTGATCAACCTGAATACCATCACGAGACACCACATGTCCCATAAATGCCACGGACTCGAGCCAAAACTCACACTTGGAGAATTTAGCATATAGCTTCTCCTCCCTCAATCTCTGCAACACAATACTCAAATGCTGAGCATGCTCCTCCTGACTACGGGAGTAGACTAGAATGTCATCAATGAACACAATCACAAACGAATCCAAATAAGGCCCGAACACACTGTTCATCAGATGCATAAATGCTGCTGGGGCGTTGGTCAACCCAAACGACATCACAAGGAACTCATAATGACCATATCGGGTCCTGAATGCAGTCTTCATAATATCCGAGTCCCTGATCTTCAGCTGATGATAGCCTGAACGAAGATCAATCTTAGAAAACACCCTCGCACCCTGTAACTGATCAAACAAATCATCTATGCGCGGTAGAGGGTACTTGTTCTTCACTGTCACTTTGTTCAATTGCCTATAATCAATACACATCCGCATGGAACCATCTTTCTTTTTAACAAATAATACCGGCGCACCCCACGGAGACACACTAGGGCGGATGAAACCCTTATCCAGGAGCTCTTGAAGTTGCTCTTTCAGTTCTTTCAACTCAGCTGGTGCCATTCGATAAGGAGGAATGGATATAGGCTGAGTGCCCGGCACCAAGTCAATGCCAAAATCAATATCCCTGTCCGGCGGCATGCCCGGCAGGTCTGAGGGGAATACATCTGGGAAGTCCCTCACAACAGGTACAGAATCAATGCTAGGAGACTCAGCTCCCACATCTCTCACAAAAGCTAAGTACGATAAACACCCTTTTTCAACCATCTTCTGAGCTTTTAGGAATGAAATAACACGGCTAGGGACGAAATCGGTCGAACCCCGCCACTCAATCTGAGAAATACCAGGAATGGCCAACGTAACTGTCTTAGCATGACAGTTCAATATAGCATGGTACGGAGACAACCAGTCCATACCCAATATAACATCAAAGTCCACCATCCCCAACAATAACAAATCTGCCTGGGTCTCCAGACCCCCAATAGATATAACACAGGATCTATGGACATGATCCACAACAATCGTATCACCCACGGGGGTGGATACATGAACAGGTAAATCAAGACTACCACGAGTCGCACCCAAGTGATGTGCAAAATAAGAGGACACGTAAGAATATGTGGACCCTGGATCAAATAGAACAGAGGCATCTCTGTGACAGACAGAAATGATACCTGTAATCACAGCATCGGAGGCAACTGCATCACGCCTGTCAGGAAGTGCATAGAACCGTGCCTGGCCTCCACCGGATCTCTCCTCGCCCCTGGGGCGTCCACGAGAAGACTGACCTCCACCTCTACTAGACTGAGATGGTGCTGAAGAGGAGGGCTGATCCCTCTGCTGAGTCCTGGCCCTACGTAGTCGAGGGCAATGTCTCCTCATGTGGCCAAACTCACCACACTCATAACATGCACCTGGTGCTGGAGAAGTAGGTGCTGCACTCTGGGCCGGGAGGGCACTAAGTGATGACTGACCCTGCTGAAACCCCTGTCGACCACGACCATAAGAACCTCCGCTCTGCTCTGGGCGGCCTGAATAAGGAGGTCTAGAGGAGCGACCTCTGCTCTGCTGGGAATGCCCTCTAGATGGAGCACCACTGAAACCGCCCGAACCACGAGGCCTCTTGGCCTCCCGCTCCTCTCTCTCTCGGCGACGATCCGCCTCAATGGAGCGTGCCATATCAGCTACTTGCTCAAACGATGATGACAGAACTCGCTCGCTGGTCATAAGAATACGGATAGAGTAGTTGAGGCCATCAATGAACCTCCCGATCCTCTCCCTATCAGTGGGGATCATCCATGTGGCATGCCTAGCCAACTGAGTGAATCTAAGCTCATACTGGGTCACAGACATGTCGCCCTGAATCAACCACTCGAACCGGCGACGTAGCTCCTCGCGACGAGACCGAGGTACATATTTCTCTAGAAAGAGAGTAGAGAACTGCTGCCATGTGAGAGGTGCTGCTCTTGCGTGCCTACGCCTCTCAAACTCCTCCCACCAATCAAATGCGGGACCAGGTGAACTGAAATGTAGTAAATGAAACTCCGCCGGACTCAAGAATACCAGCCGTACGCAGCATCTTCTGACATTTATCCAAGAAACCCCGGGCATCCTCGCCCTCAACGCCACCGAAATGGGGTGGTTAAGTCTACCAAATCTCTCGAGACGACGCCGCTCGTCTTCGGGCATAACCTCAACCATATGCTCTCGGAGCTGGAGCTGGTGCAGTCGGAGGAATAACCGGTGCAACTACCCGAGCGGGGACCGCCTCGGCGTCCGAAGTCCCGAACAACCGGGTCGGCGTGCGAGCCGCAGGGTCCGCCGACCACCCACCGACCGAGATGTCGCTACGGTAGCGGTAGCTGAAACTACCTGAGCCAAACCGGAACACACCGATAATATCTGAGCAAGAGTCTCCTGAAGACCAGGAATAGCAATAGATACAGTCTGGCCCTGAACTGGGGCTGCTGGAGCATCAACCACTGGGGGCTACTCCTGAACTGGTACAACGGGCGGGTCAGCTGGCACTGCCTCAGCTGCCCTACCTCTACCTCTAGCATGACCGCGCCCACGGCCTCTAACAGGCGGCAATAGAGGTCGTCCACCTCGTCCTGATGCTCGCGTTCTCGCCATCTGCGAGGGAATAGAATATAGAAGTTCAGTTCTCAGAGCAACAAGATCACACGACAGAGTTCAAGAAAAGTGAAGTGTTTCCTAAAGGTTCGCAGCCTCCCGAGGATAAGTACAGGCGTCCCCATACCGATCCACAAGACTCTACTAACCGGCTCAAGACTCACGAGGCCTAGTAAACCTAGGCTCTGATACCAACTTGTCACGACCCCAAATCCGGTCGTGATGGCGCCCAAGCACATTGCTAAGCCAGCCTGACCAATCCATATCAACCACGGAGCTAGAAGCTCTCTTTAACCCATTTAAGCAAATTAATTCAAGAAATAACAACGATATATGTAACGAAAACGGGGAACCAAGTCCCATAATACATCAACTCCCATAGACCAAGGGTCAAGAGTCATGAGCCTCTACTGAACACGAGTGTATAAAGGTTTACAAGATACCAAGTGCGGAAAGAAATGTCAATACAAAATCAAAAGACAGTAGGAAGGAATATCGGGTCCTGCGGACTCTGCAGCTACCTCGTATATCCCACAGATGTCGCCTCGCCCAGCTACTGGATCACTGCTGAGAGGTACCTGGATCTGCACACAAGGTGCAGGGAGTAAAATGAGTACCGCCTGACTCAGTGGTAATAAACAAGGGTAAGACAGTGCAGATAAGAAATCCGCAATAAAGCACTATGTAAAGCTATAATCAGCTACCCTGTCACAGAATTAATCTTCACTGTACATGTTCCAACAAATACCAATAAATAGCATAACAGCTAGCAGATGTAGCTAAATGCAATGCAATACATGATATGACCGCTACGGCGCGTAGCCCGACTCCAATTTTGGGTACCCGTGCTCACTGTGGGGGTTCAGACTCCAGAGGGGCTCCTACAGCCCAAGCACATCTCATAGAGATATTCTCGCGGCGTGCAGTCCGATCCAACATATATCCTGCTGCGGCGCGCAGCCCGATCCACTACTAGTCAGCTAATATGCAGATACAGCCTCGCATGCTCAAAAATAGTTTTTGAAAACTCTTTTATCATTTTTCAGTTGGAAAACAGTAATGTCAAGTTCCAGAGATTGGAATTAGCATAATAACGAAAATAGCTGCGGACTAGTAGTAAACTAGCATGTCTATATGATAAGACAATGATAACGATCCTCGCGGGATCCAATAACTGGCTCACGGCCCACAAGTATACTCAACCGCCCAAGAAGGGGGTTCCTCGGCTCAAGAGTGGCCATTATCACAATATATATATATGCAACCATCCGAGAAGGAGGTTCGACGGCTCGAGAATAGCCAATAATACAATATCAACAGGTCGGACTAATATATAGTCTCCAGTTCATGATCGACCCCGCACTCTCAAGAGTGTGCGTGTCTGGCCGCTATACAGCGTCACAAAGTGGTATACCGGGGTTTCGAACCCGCTGGTCATCACCCACATCTATTACTCACCTCAATACGGCGCGACGACTACTCCGCAATGCCCTTGCCACGAGAATCAAGCTCCGCACGCGTAGAATCCGATCAAATACAGTAGAAACACAACAAATTAGGCCAATGGGACGATACCCAATCAATATTATATGAAATTCGCATAATTACACTAAGTTGGTAAAACCCGACCCCGGGCCCCACTGCTCGGAAAATTCCGAAATTAGCACTAACGCGATCCTTATCTCGCCACGAGTCCGTGCATATAAAATTTATCGAAATCGGAGTTCAAACGACCTCCCAAATCCAAAAATCCCGTTTTTAATACTTAGGCCACATTTCTTCAAGATTTCAACCCAATTTCATGAAGATTGATGTTAATACTACCATAAATTGATGTTTTTGAGTCAAGAATCTTACCTCCGACGAATACCCGATGACTTCTCAATGATTTCCTCGAGTTTTCTTCTCTCTAGGGCTCAAATGTGTGTTTTGGGGGTGTAAACCCGTAACTCTCTGTTTCTGGACTTAAATTCACTGCCATAATTGATCCTTCTACGCGATCGCGATCTTCATCACGCGATCGCGATGCTCAAAATCTCGGCCTCACGCGATCGCGATATCCTTCACGCGATCGCGATGCACAGTCACCTTGCTTCACGCGATCGCGTCCTTCATTCCTGCGATCGCGATTAACACCCGTTTAATTCAACGCGATCGCGACTGTTTACCCTGCGATCGCGATGCCTTAGCCCCCAGCTCTACGCGATCGCATCCCCATCCCCGCGATCGCGGAGAGCAAATGTCTGCTGCGTTTATGACAGCAGCCACCTTTTCTCTTTTCTTCCAAAAATGGTCCGTTTGGACCCCCGGATTCATCCCGAGACCCCCGGGACCCCAACGAAAACCACCAACATACTCCAATACATGATACGAACTTGTTCCAATCATAAAAACATCATACTAAACATCAAAATCACCAATTAACCACGGATTCAAGCCTAAGTTTCTTCAAAACTTTCAAAACTAACATTCAATCCAAAACCCGATCAAACGATGTCCGAATGACCTGAAAATTTGCGGACATATCCAAAATCACATAACGAAGCTACAGAAATTGTCAGAATTCCATTCCGACCCCCGGATCAAAATATCACCTACAATCCGGTTTTCGCTAAAATTCAACATTCGCCAATTCGAGCTTAAAACTACACCGGACCTCCGAATTCAATTCCGATTGTTCTCCTAAGTCATAATTGATCCCCCGGAACTAGTCGAATCATCCGAATCCGGTTCCGAGCACTCTAACTCAATAGTCAACTCTTGGTTGACTTTTCATATTCAAGCTTTCTTCAAACATGCTATTTGTTTCATTTTCAATCCAAATCACTCCTAACTCACCCGATATACTCTAATACCGTTTTAAAAGCATAATATATGTAAATGCAAGGTAACGGGGTGGTAATTCCCGTAACGACGGGCCGGGTCGTTACATTCTCCCCAACTTAAACAAACGCTCGTCCGCGAGCGGGTTAAGAAACATACCCGGAGTATCAAACAAGTGTGGATATCTACTTCGCATCTCCTGCTCGGTCTCCCAAGTTGCTTCCTCCACGGGACGACCTCTCCACTACAGTTTCACTGAAGCTATATCCTTAGATCTCAGCTTACGAACCTGTCGACCCAAAATGGCTACTGGTTCCACATCATAAGTCAAATCCTCATCTAGCTGTATCGTGCCGAAGTCCAACACATGAGACGGGTCTCCGACATACTTCCGGAGCATAGATACATGGAACACCGGGTGAACTCCCGACAAACGGGGTGGCAAAGCAAGCATATAAGCCACCTCCCCAACTTTCCTAAGCACCTCAAAAGGTCCAATGAACCTTGGGCTCAACTTTCCTTTCTTTCCAAACCTCATAACACCCTTCATAGGCGAAACTTTCAGCAACACCTTCTCACCTACCGAATAAGACACATCTCGGACCTTCCGGTCTGCATAACTCTTCTGACGCGACTGAGCTGTGCGAAGTCTCTCCTGAATCACCTTCACCTTATCTAAGGCATCTTGGACTAACTCCGTCCCTAACAACCTAGCCTCGCCGGGCTCGAACCAACCAACTGGAGACCTACACCGCCTCCCATATAAAGCTTCATACGGTGCCATCTGAATGCTGGACTGATAGCTATTATTGTAAGCAAACTTCGCCAAAGGCAAATAATCAGCCCATGAACCACCAAAATCAATGACACAAGCACGCAACATGTCCTCCAATATCTGAATAGTACGCTCGGACTGCCCATCCGTCTGTGGATGAAATGCTGTGCTCAACTCTACCTGTGAACCCAACTCTCGCTGAAATGTCCTCCAGAACTGAGATGTGAACTGGGTACCTCTGTCTGATATAATGGAAATAGGAACTCCATGCAACCTCACTATCTCACGGATGAATATCTCCGCCAGCCGCTCTGAGGAATAAGTAGTACACACTGGAATGAAGTGAGCTGACTTAGTCAGTCTATCCACAATCACCCAAACTGAATCAAACTTCCTCGCTGTCCGAGGGAGTCCACTAACAAAGTCCATAGTTATTCTTTCCCACTTCCACTCCGAAATATCAATACGCTGGAATACACCACCAGGTCTCTGATGCTCATACTTGACCTGCTGACAGTTTAGACACCGAGCCACATGGCTCACAATATCTTTCTTCATCTTTCTCCACCAGCAATGCTGCTTCAAGTCCTGATACATCTTCGCGGCTCCTGGATGAATAGAATACCGCGAGCTATGGGCCTCCTCCAATATCAACTCACGAAGGCCATCAACATTGGGCACGCATATCCGACCCTGCATCCTCAATACGCCGTCACTATCAATGGTGACATCTCTAGCATCATCATGCTGAACTCTGTCCCTCAGGACAGCCAAATGTGGATCATCATACTGGCGCTCACGAATACGATCATATAGAGATGACCGAGATACAACACAAGCCAATACCCGGCTGGGCTCCGAAATATCTAACCTCACTAGCCGATTGGCTAGCACCTGAACATCATAAGCAAATGGCCTCTCCTCAGCTGGAATATATGCCAAGCTCCCCATACCGACCGCCTTCCGGCTCAAAGCATCGGCCACCACATTGGCCTTCCCCAGATGATATAATATAGTAATGTCATAATCCTTCAGCAACTCAAGCCATCTCCGCTGCCTCAAATTAAGGTCTTTCTGTTTGAACAAGTGTTGGAGACTACGATGGTCGGTATACACCTCACAAGACACACCGTATAAATAGTGCCTCCAAATCTTCAAGGCATGAATAATGGCGGCTAGCTCCAAGTCATGAACAGGATAGTTCTTCTCATGCGGCTTCAACTGCCGAGAAGCATAAGCAATTACCTTTCCTTCCTGCATCAACACACAACCTATCCCCACTCTCGAGGCATCACAATAAACGGTATATGAACCTGAAGCTGATGGCAATACTAACACTGGAGCTGTGGTCAAAGCTGTCTTGAGCTTCTGAAAGCTCTCCTCGCACTCATCCGACCACACGAACGGTGCACCCTTCTGGGTCAATTTAGTCAATGAAGAAGCAATGGATGAAAATCCCTGAACAAACCGGCGATAATATCCCGCCAAACCAAGAAAACTCCTGATCTCTGTAGCTGAGGACGGTCTAGGCCAACTCTGCACCGCCTCTATCTTTTTCTGATCAACCTGAATACCATCACGAGACACCACATGTCCCAGAAATGCCACGGACTCGAGCCAAAACTCACACTTGGAGAATTTAGCATATAGCTTCTCCTCCCTCAATCTCTGCAACACAGTACTCAAATGCTGAGCATGCTCCTCCTGACTACGGGAGTAGACTAGAATGTCATCAATGAACACAATCACAAATAAATCCAAATAAGGCCTGAACACACTGTTCATCAGATGCATAAATGCTGCTAGGGCGTTGGTCAACCCAAACGACATCACAAGGAACTCATAATGACCATATCGGGTCCTGAATGCAGTCTTCATAATATCTGAGTCTCTGATCTTCAACTGATGATAGCTCGAACGAAGATCGATCTTAGAAAACACCCTCGCACCCTGTAACTGATCAAACAAATCATCTATGCGCGGTAGAGGGTACTTGTTCTTCACCGTCACTTTGTTCAATTGCCTATAATCAATACACATCCGCATGGAACCATCTTTCTTTTTAACAAATAATACCGGCGCACCCCACGGAGACACACTAGGGCGGATGAAACCCTTATCCAGAAGTTCATGAAGCTGCTCTTTTAGTTCTTTCAACTCAGCTGGTGCCATCCGATAAGGAGGAATGGATATAGGCTGAGTGCCCGCACCAAGTCAATGCCAAAATCAATATCCCTGTCCGGCGGCATGCCCGGTAGGTCTGAGGGGAATACATCTGGGAAGTCCCTCACAACAGGTACAGAATCAATGCTAGGAGATTCAGCTCCCACATCTCTCACAAAAGCTAAGTACGATAAACACCCTTTTTCAACCATCTTCTCAGCTTTTAGGAATGAAATAACACGGCTAGGGACGAAATCGGCCGAACCCCGCCACTCAATCTGAGAAATACCAGGAATGGCCAACGTAACTGTCTTAGCATGACAGTCCAATATAGCATGGTACGGAGACAACCACTCCATACCCAATATAACATCAAAGTCCACCATGCCCAACAATAACAACTCTGCCTGGGTCTCCAGACCCCCAATAGATATAACACAGGATCTATAGACACGATCCACAACAATCGTATCACCCACAGGGGTGGATACATGAACAAGTAAATCAAGACTACCACGAGTCGCACCCAAGTGATGTGCAAAATAAGAGGACACGTAAGAATATGTGGACCCCGGATCAAATAGAACGAGGCATCTCTGTGACGACATAAATGATACCCGTAATCACAACAATCGGAGGCAACCGCATCACGCCCGTCACGAAGTGCATAGAACCGTGCCTCGCCTCCACCAGATCTCCTCGCCCCTGGGGCGTCCACGAGAAGACCGACCTCCACCTCTACTAGACCGAGATGGTGCTGAAGAGGAGGGTCTGATCCCTCTGCTGAGTCCCGCCCCTACGTAGTCGAGGGCAATGTCTCCTCGCGTGGCCAAACTCACCACACTCATAACACGCACCCGGTGCCGGAGAAGAGAGTGCCGCACTCGGGCCGGGAGGGCACTAAGCTGATGACCGACCTCGCCGAAACCCCCGTCGACCACGACCACAAGAACCTCCGCTCCGCTCCGGGCGGCCCGAACGAGAAGGTCTCAGACGAGCGACCTCTGCTCTGCCGGGAATGCCCTCCAGATGGAGCACCACCGAAACCGCCCGAACCACGAGGCCTCTCGGCCTCCCGCTCCTCTCTCTCTCGGCGACGATCCGCCTCAATCGGAGCGTGCCATATCGCCCACTCGCTCAAACGATGATGACGAACGCGCTCGCCGGTCATAAGAATACGGACAGAGTAGTCGAGGCCATCAACGAACCTCCCGATCCTCTCCCTATCGGTGGGAATCATCCATGTGGCATGCCTAGCCAACCGAGTGAACCTAAGCTCATACTCGGGTCACAGACATGTCGCCCTGAATCAACCACTCGAACCGGCGACGTAGCTCCTCGCGACGAGACCGAGGTACATATTTCTCTAGAAAGAGAGTAGAGAACTGCTGCCATGTGAGAGGTGCTGCTCTAGCAGGCCTACGCCTCTCAAACTCCTCCCACCAATCAAACGCGGGACCAATGAACTGAAATGTAGTAAATGAAACTCCGCCGGACTCAAGAATACCAGCCGTACGCAGCATCTTCTCGACATTTATCCAAGAAACCATGGGGCATCTCGCCCTCAACGCCACCGAAATGGGTGGTCGAAGTCTACCAAATCTCTCGACACGACGCCGCTCGTCTTCGGCATAACCTCGAACCATATGCTCGGAGCCGGAGCCGGTGCACTGGAGGAATAACCGGTGCAACTACTTGAGCGGGGACCGCCTCGGCGTCTCGAAGTCCCCGAACAACCGGGTCAGGTGCGCGAGCTGCAGGGTCTGCTGACCACCCCCCGACCGAGATGTCGCTACCGTAGCGGTAGCCGAAACTACTCGAGCCAAACCGGAACATACCGATAATATCCGAGCAAGAGTCTCCGGAGACCGAGAATAGCAATAGATATAGTCCGGCCCCGAACCGGGACCGCCGGGGCATCAACCACCGGGGTCGCTCCCGAACCGGTACAACAGGCGGGTCACCGGCATCGCTCGCCCGCCCTACCTCAACCTCTAGCACGACCGCGCCCACGGCCTCTAACAGGTGGCAACGGAGGTCGTCCACCTCGTCCCGATGCTCGCGTTCTCGCCATCCGCGAGAGAATAGAATATAGAAGTTCAGTTCTCCGAACAACAAGATCGCACGACACAGTTCAAGAAAAGTGAAGTTTTCCTAAAGGTTCGCAGCCTCCCGAGGATAAGTACAGGCGTCCCCATACCGATCCACAAGCCTCTACTAACCGGCTCAAGACTCATGAGGCCTAGTAAACCTAGGCTCTGATACCAACTTGTCGTGATGGCGCCCAGCACATTGCTAAGCCAGCCTGACCAATCCATATCAACCACGGAGCTTGAAGCTCTCTTTAACCCATTTAAGCAAATTAATTCAAGAAATAACAGCGATATATGTAACGAAAACGGGAACCAAGTCCCATAATACATTAACTCCCATAGACCAAGGGTCAAGAGTCATGAGCCTCTACTGAACATGAGTGTATAAAGGTTTACTAAATACCAAGTGTGGAAAGAAAGTCAATACAACATCAAGACAGTAAGAAGGAATATCGGGTCCTGCGAACTCTGCAGCTACCTCGTATATCCCACAGATGTCGCCTCGCCCAGCTATTGGATCACTGCTGAGAGGTACCTGGATCTGCACACAAGGTGCAGGGAGTAAAATGAGTACTGCCAGACTCAGTGGTAATAAACAAGGGTAAGACAGCGCAGATAAGAAATCCGCAATAAAGCACTATGTAAAGCTATAATCAGCTACCCTGTCACAGAATTAATCTTCACTGTACCCGTTCCAACAAATACCAATAAATAGTATAACAGCTAGCAGATGTAGCTAAATGCAATGCAATACATGATATGACCGCTACGGCGCGTAGCCCGACTCCAATTTTGGGTACCCGTGCTCACTGTGGGGGTTCAGACTCCGGAGGGGCTCCTACAGCCCAAGCACATCTCATAGAGATATTCCTGCGGCGTGCAGTCCGATCCAACATATATCCTGCTGCGGCGCGCAGCCCGATCCACTACTAGTCAGCTAATATGCAGATACAACCTCGCAGGCTCAAAAATAGTTTTTGAAAACTCTTTTATCATTTTTCAGTTGGAAAACAGTAATATCAAGTTCCAGAGATTGGAATTAGCATAATAACAAAATAGTTGCGGACTAGTAATAAACTAGCATGTCTATATGATAAGACAATGATAACGATCCTCGCGGGATCCAATAACTGGCTCACGGCCCACATGTATACTCAACCGCCCAAGAAGGGGGTTCCTCGGCTCAAGAGTGGCCATTATCACAACATATATATATGCAACCATCCGAGAAGGAGGTTCGACGGCTCGAGAATAGCCAATAATACAGTATCAACAGGTCGGACTAATATATAGTCTCCAGTTCACGATCGACCCCGCACTCTCAAGAGTGTGCGTGTCTCGCCGCTATACAGCGTCACAAAGTGGTATACCGGGGTTTCGAACCCGCCGGTCATCACCCACATCTATTACTCACCTCAATACGGCGCGACGACTACTCCGCAATGCCCTTGCCACGAGAATCAAGCTCCGCACGCGTAGAATCTGATCAAATACAGTAGAAATACAACAAATTAGGCCAATGGGACGATAACCCACTTCAATTTATATGAAATTCGCATAATTACACTAAGTTGGTAAAACCCGACCCCGGGCCCCACTGCTCGGAAAATTCCGAAATTAGCACTAACGCGATCCTTATCTCGCCACGAGTCCGTGCATATAAAATTTATCGAAATCGGAGTTCAAACGACCTCCCAAATCCAAAAATCCCGTTTTTAATACTTAGGCCACATTTCTTCAAGATTTCAACCCAATTTCATGAAGATTGATGTTAATACTACCATAAATTGATGTTTTTGAGTCAAGAATCTTACCTCCGACGAATACCCGATGACTTCTCAGTGATTTCCTCGAGTTTTCTTCTCTTTAGGGCTCAAATGTGTGTTTTGGGGGTGTAAACCCGTAACTCTCTGTTTCTGGACTTAAATTCACTGCCAGAACTGATCCTTCTACGCGATCGCGATCTTCATCACGCGATCGCGATGCTCAAAATCTCGGCCTCACGCGATCGCGATATCCTTCACGCGATCGCGATGCACAGTCACCTTGCTTCACGCGATCGCGTCCTTCATTCCTGCGATCGCGATTAACACCCGTTTAATTCAACGCGATCGCGACTGTTTACCCTGCGATCGCGATGCCTTAGCCCCCAGCTCTACGCGATCGCATCCCCATCCCCGCGATCGCGGAGAGCAAATGTCTGCTGCGTTTATGACAGCAGCCAGCTTTTCTCTTTTCTTCCAAAAATGGTCCGTTTGGACCCCCGGATTCATCCCGAGACCCCCGGGACCCCAACGAAAACCACCAACATACTCCAAAACATGATACGAACTTGTTCCAATCATAAAAACATCATACTAAACATCAAAATCACCAATTAACCACGGATTCAAGCCTAAGTTTCTTCAAAACTTTCAAAACTAACATTCAATCCAAAACCCGATCAAACGATGTCCGAATGACCTGAAAATTTGCAGACACATCCAAAATCACCTAACGAAGCTACAGAAATTGTCGGAATTCCATTCCGACCCCCGGATCAAAATATCACCTACCATCCGGTTTTCGCTAAAATTCAACATTCGCCAATTCAAGCTTAAAACTACACCGGACCTCCGAATTCAATTCCGATTGTTCTCCTAAGTCATAATTGATCCCCCGGAACTAGTCGAATCATCCGAATCCGGTTCCGAGCACTCTAACTCAATAGTCAACTCTTGGTTGACTTTTCATATTCAAGCTTTCTTCAAACATGCTATTTGTTTCATTTTCAATCCAAATCACTCCTAACTCACCCGATATACTCTAATACCGTTTTAAAAGCATAATATATGTAAATGCAAGGTAACGGGGTGGAAATTCCTGTAACGACGGGCCGGGTCGTTACATTCTCACTTGAGAAAATCATGCCAATGCAGAAAACAAAACCCCACAGTCTAAAAATGGTGGTCTAATAACAAGATTATCACCAGGTAGCAAAAATTTGTAACATAATGAAATTCTCATGTCATTAATGAAGAATTTCAAAAAACTACCAAAATAGCCTGATTCAACATAAACTTAAAGCAATTCTTATTGCAAGATCAGCGAAAACATGAGTCCTAAAACCTTTCTCCCATAAGTCAAATTGGTAAGAACGACAAAAGTACGAAAACCAGAAGAATTGCTTCAGCACAATTGGCTCAAAAATATACCTTACTGCTTATAAAAAGTAATTCTTCACCTTGGTCATTCTTCCATGAAAGAACCCGTCTTTCATGCAGGCTTAACCTGGATAAAAATAATACAAAAACCTCAGTTTCTCAAAGACTTCAGATTATGAACATTGCTTTCAGGCAAATAGAAAGCTTAATCTCAAAAGGAAACTAACTCTAACGGAGGCGCCCCATGGATTTCGAAGAAAAATCTGACCAACTCCATTCTTATCCTTTACAAATTCTACAGCTTTAGGGTCCCTATCTACTGCAGAATGATCCATTTCAAGAACACAAATTGGATATTAATAGGAAGAATTAACTTGTGTTTTACTATGATAAAACGCATAAAGCCTAGACCTTTATAATGAATAGACCAAATGTTCTAAGAAAGACAAAACCACAAACACTTGAGCTGCAATCACAGAAGGCAGTTGTCTGAATGATAAATCATGTCTAAGTAGTATTAAGGTTGAAATTAAAGCAAAATTTCGAACTTACTAAGGATTCAAAGGATAAAGTAACAAACTTATTAAACAACAAATAACAAGCTCCATTAAAATTTACCTTTATACATTAACCAAGTTGAATAATCCAGTCCATCCTTCCGTATTCAATATGGTTGAATACTTCAGTAGAAGGTTTCCACTACTTCCAACCATCAAATGTGTCCTTATTGTCTCCAATGGTGCCCAGCTGTCCTAGATATCATCTCGGCAATTGCACCACTAAGAAACCTCCTTAATGAAGGAGTTGACACCTTAATCTTAATCTTAAGCCCGCATTTTTTCTTCTGTTTCACTACCCTTTCTTCCTTCTCTCTATATCATATGAAACAGTAAAATCCATAGACCAATGCAAACAAACTACCAACAGGTGACATATAGAAAGGTGTCACATGCTTATCTATATGAGAAGCTAACTTTTTCGTGTTTTAACCATCTTAGTCTATAATTTTCATATCTGAAAGTGAGATAATTTGTTAGGAAAAAAGTTGAAGAGGCTCCCGGAGAAACTTGAACAACTCTTTTTCCAGATTGATGTTATATGTTGGAACTTAATCACAATGGACCTACATTATGTTGTTACCTCTATTTATTGAGAGGAGGGGGGTGGTCTTTATTGAGACAAATTCACATCTCTTTTACACTCCAGCACTTGCAATTCGCTTCTATGGTTCTACCTATGACTCTAAATCCCCTCCCCCCCCCCCTCAAGAAAAAAGAACCCGTTTTTGTTTGTACTTTTTAATGATAAAAATTTCAGAGGATAAATAAATCCTAAGAATTCAGGTCAGCACACAATTTTTTGTAGTTTCAAATAAATTAAAAAGAATTTATTTTTACACCACTAAGATAATATTTGAAGGAAAAATCAGATAGCTATGTCTCTATGTTGTTGTTTGCTAGCCATTCAGCCATCTATGCATAATATGCAGTAAAACACAAGAAAACAAATTATATACCATACAAAATACACAAAAGAAGTGAGCAGTTCTTAAATAGTTTAGACAATATTTAGAGCCAGGTTATGCTCTTGTAATTTAATAAAAAAAATTAATATACTCATGAGATCCAAAACCTAAAGCACGCCTTATAATTGAAATTCCAATTCGATAATCTATATTCTTTGACTATCCATGACGCCAAAATAGTTGCATAATTTTTCTTTAAGTAGGAATATGGTACTTGAACTAATAAGCATGATGGGAAAATAAAAGTGTAAAGTGGAAGCTAATAAATGTGTGCCAGAGTTATTCCATTTAGATAAATAAAGAACTTTCTTGTTTGTTTCCTTTAATGTGTTTGCTTTCAGATTAAATAAAGAGGCAAATATTATACATGTCGATCAAGATTTTCTCGCCTCACCCATTTGGGCGCTCGCTCGAATCGGAACCTTTGTGCGTTGGTAGGCTTTCGACTCAATCTAATAGCCTACCTATCGGGCAAATCATAGCAATTTACTATTTCACTCTACATATTATTTCCTTGATACTGCTAAATGTCCGCCTTTCTGTGTAATTAATTCAATTACCCTTGGGATTTTCTCAATTATACAGCTAAATAAAGCTGATGAAAATATTAGATTCATAATAATCAATAGGAGAACCATATAGTGTTAAACAAATAATATAAACAAAACTAAACAGAAGAAGAATCAACTTATAGGAACTCCGATATAACTAAATATTTGGATCCATCTCTATTAATTATTTTTACTCCTAATTTCTGCTACCAGATCTTCGAGAGACATCCTCTTGTACTCTCTCCTTCTTGTACTCTCTCCTGTAAATCATTACAAATTTAAGCATTCAAAACCACATAAATAATATCTCAAATAGTAGATAAATACAATAACAGGATTAACACAAAGCTACATTTCGGAAAATATATCACTATTACGATAAGTTACTAATTTGTTATATCTTCTCGACGCCAATGAAATCTACACATATTCTCTTTTTCTTCTCCACTTATTCCAAGGTGAACTCAGTTTCTCATTAAAGCAATATTAATTTCAAAAGAATGATAATTAAGATTTTCTCAACAATTACAACTTGAAATATATAACAAAAAGTTAAACCTCTGTGAGATTGTTTCAAAAAATGCTAATGACATAGACATTAAAACAACATTTATCATATCGATATGTAAAGCAAGAAACTAATTTAAGATCTACCAGAAATTGAACAAGAACCGTCGTTAGAGCTGACTACAAGCATGTTATATTGAGCTGACTACAAGCATGTTATATTACAAGAACTTACAAAACCTATAATTTTTACACTAAATATAAAACAAAATATCTTTAACAAAGAACTTTTTCATGAATATTTAAAACCCCAGACAACATAAAGGAGATTATATCATGAGCTAGAGACAAATGGCACAAAAACAATTGTGCTAAATTACCTTAAAATTTTGTCTTCATAAGTTATGCTAGCATATGTTAGGTGCATTATCTTGTCCTTTAGAAGAATAACTCTTATCAACCTAGAAAACTAAAACAGAAAGAAGTAAAGGCCTATATCAGAATCAGAACATTGCAGTCAACAACAAAATGATCACATGTTTGTCTCTATTCTCCTTTATAACACAAGTGGAAGAAAGTAAGCGCAAAGAAAACAGAATGAAAACTGAAATTGACACAACAGAAAACTTCAAGAAACAGAAAAGACAAATTAATAATATATATTATGTCTCGATTTGATCAAGCACTCAAATTTAGTAGGTGTTGACAAAATAGTAACCCCTGACTCTAAAACAAAATACCATTTTTAAAAGAAAAACTCAATTAAAATAAATCTAGAAACACACATGCAAACTGAGACTTACTTATAACCAATGATTAGCAGCGAAGACAGTAAACGTCTTGGCGGCTAGTTCATCGAGCTAAGAGGTGGCAACCCATTTGTAAACACCAACATACATTATTGAGACACAAGAGAAGGGCTAGATAACATAGGTTGTGCCTATAACTATAACTCTCTGGTTTCTCGAATAGTCGGAACTACTGCACAATGTCAAGCTTCAACATATGTGACAAATCATAGAATATCCAAGATGGGGTGAGAAAACAGAAAAAATTAAAAGAATATAGTGTCTTTGGAATCAAGTATGCAAATATTCCATATCTACCCAAAGTTTAAGATGTCAAATTTTAATGTAAAACAGGAACAAACGCATGCATTGCTTGGTAAAAATAGAAAAACGCGAAGAAGATGTCCTTTTATTTATATCATTACAAAATTAGAAATGGTGTTTCAGCTTCAGAAGATCAAAAAGGTAAAATTAAGGAGAAATTAGACTACTAAACCAAAAAGTAAGCAAAAAATTAAGTGGAGTAAGAAGAGAAACTCACGAGGAAGAGAGACATTAAAGCGATAGAAAAAGAGATTGAAAATTGAAAATGTTACTTTTGAGATGGAGAGATGGCAGAAGGTTGTGGAAAACCTAAACCCATGCGGTGCTTCAAATTTAACACCTGGAAGGCTCCAGGTACAACTTTAATGAGGCTAGAATTACTATGTTATCCCTAAAAGTATATATAATATCGAAAGTACCCTTGGTCGTACAAGGGACTTTCACTTATTATATAGTTTATATATATATATATATATATATATATATATATATATATATATATATATATATACACACACATATACAGAGATCCTGTTATATATACCATTAACAGGATCTCTGTATAGGCTACGCGGACTACCGCATGCCTATATAGAGATCCTGTTAATGGTATCAGAGCCTAGGCGCTTTCATAGTAAATAAAGTACTAGATGTGAAAAATCTAGCATAGACATGAAATATTTGAACATGGATCCAGGAGAAACTAGTACTAAAAGTACTAGATTAGAAGAGGCAGATATACCTCTTAATCTTGACTTATTGAATAAATGGACTACTCCTAAAGTCCCTATGAAAACCATTTATGATTATGGTTTGTTTGATAAACTGTCTAATAAACAGTTGATTAAAACGACAGAGCAATCTTTAGCTCTAAACTCATCTGAACAGATGATTCGTTTACTCAGTAAGAGAGATATTTCTTCTTATAGAAACATGTATAATTATTTGCATATTGGTATGGTTCAAATTGCTTTTAAACCTTTAACCCTTAAAGGGTTACCGGAGACTTTCCTAGCAGCTCTTAGAGATGCTAGAAATTTAAATTTTAGACAGTCTCTAATGGGTTCGATTGAATCTACTGTCGCCTATGGTCCAGTATATTTCAATACTCAACCCAATTTACAATTATCTCTCTCTGATGTTAATATTCTTGATGCCTTGACATTAAATGTCAAAACTCATGGTTATAACTATGCTCCGGGTTCAGAACTTATATGTTTGTCTTATAGAATTTATTTTAAATTATTGTCTACTTTAAATCCGAGATGTAAGTTATATGATACATCTGATCAAACAATTTTGGTAGAAACTAATTTTGCCAAATCAAAGGTCACCACTAGGAGACCCATTAAGTGGGAAGAAATTAACGTTCCAACCACTTGGACCTTAAATTCGGTCATATCTCCCGAACAGATTACTAATGCTGTTTCTCGGGACGAGTATTCTCATATTACTCAAAATCTTGATGGAAGGATTTGTATCCAGTTTGATAACAAGACCCCTGTTTATAGCAGAAGGTCGATTTCTAGCCATTTTCCGGCTATTCAACATATCTCTCCTATAGAAAAGGTGGTCTATGGACCAGCTCGAAACAGTGCCGCATCCCTATATACGATTTCCAGTAGAGATAATAATAGCTACGTTGAAGAGGTACGAATCAACCCTCAAACAAATATTGTCCAGGATAGTAAAAATGTCCCGGATAAGGACATTCCTTCCCCATCCGAAATGGATTTTGACCTAGATAGTACTTAATGATTCCACACCAAATTGATTTTAGTCCGGGTTCTCCGGAAAGAAAGTTTATTCAAAAAGAATTTTTTGATAAAAAATGGAACCGCTTTAAAACTTGGTTTTTTGACACTTATAGTGAAAATGATTTAAATTGTATTTCGCAAGAATTCTATGAAACTTGTGCTTTGCATAATCAAATCATATATTTTGTTCCCTGGTTTATAACCACTTATTTGCCTTATTACATTAAGGTACTAACACGTTCTTATCATGAAAGTGATGGTAAGATTGTTACCACAGTATATCCTCCTCAAGCCCCGTTTGTTTTACCAAATAGTACTGGTATAACATTTTCTGCTTTTCAAAAATTTATTGAAAAAAATGTCGGGCAAGTTAGTATTAACGAGATTAATAATCTCTTTTCTCAAAATAATTATTTGAGCCTTTATGTTAAAGTTTTAGGAGAACATATTAGTTCTCTTGATCAAAAGCTTGATAAGCTTACTGTTTTGATAAAGAATATGAGTAAAAAGACTACTATTGAGGTAACACCTACTTCCAGTGTTGCTTCGACTTCAAATAGTCAAACTGTTCCAACTCATATTCAGCGTCCTCCTGAGATTACGGATTTTAAGTCTTCTACATTTAAAACTCTTGAAGACCTTCTCAATGAGAAATTTGCTAATCTCGATCTTAAACCGTTAAATCTTTCAAATGACTTTACTGATAGAATAGAGTCCACTTCTGACTATAAAGAAGAAATTTGGTCAGAGTTTAATAAACTCAAAGGATCCAGAGGTTTGATTAAGCCAAATAGTAAGTATGGTGATAATCCGAGAATGACAAATTTTTATTATTCTCGACCTACTCCTCAAGATGTCTTAATTGAGGAACGTGATTGGAATCAGACTAATACGTCTTATAGTGGTACCCATATTTACGAATGGAATCTCGATGGTTTAACCGATAGACAGCTAACCATCCTTGTTCATAGAATACTAATGTATTCCACGATCTGTAAAGCTACTGGCAATACAGATAAAACTATTGCTAAAATGATAATCGCTGGCTTTACTGGCCAACTTCGTGGCTGGTGGGATAATAATCTTACTTCCTCTCAAAAGGCTTCAATTATGGAAGCCAAAGCCAAAGAAGCGGGTTTTGATAACCTAGGTCTTCCCCTTGCTGCAGATAGAGAAGATGCAGTCTATACTCTTATCTTGAATATTTTAGAGCATTTTAGTGGTAGATTTACCAACCAAAATGAAAATGTTAGTATTCTTTTAAATAGTCTGAGATGTAAGAATCTCAGCGAATTTCGTTGGTATAAAGATACATTTCTTAGTCGGGTTATGGAATTACCCGAGAATGCTACCGATTTTTGGAAAGCAAAGTTTATAGATGGTCTTCCCCCTTGTTCGCCGAAAGGGTAAGAAATACCCTAAGGGGAAATAATACTCATATTCCCTATGACACCTTTACCTATGGTAATTTGGTAGGAATTTGTACCCAAGAAGGGTTAAAACTTTGTAATGAGCTACATCTAGCTCAACAAATTAAGAATACTAGGCGCCAAGAACGATCTCAATTAGGAGACTTCTGTACCCAGTTTGGAATGCCTAATAACTCAAGAAAAAAGAGTTATAAGCGTCATAACGCTGATTATTCCGATAAGCCTTATCGAAAGAGAAGATCTAGATATAGATCGAAAGAAGAGCGTGATACTAGAAAGGCACGTCGTAAATCTACTAGATTTGCGAAAAATAGATCCAAACGGGATCTTGCCAACATTAAGTGTTACAAATGTGTAAAATTTGGCCATATAGCTCCAAATTGTAAGCTTCAGAAACTTAAAGCTTTAGAGCTAGACAATGAATCTTACAACAAGGTTTATGGTCTTTTGTACACTTCCGGATCTGAATCGGATTATATCTCAGATTCTTCCGAATACGAATCCGAAGTTGACTTGATTAAATTAGATACTAATGAAGATCGTGATATATCTTCCTGTGTAACCTGTAATAGCACTGCTTGTACTTGTGAAAATGATGAATTTTATAAATTACAAGTTGTTTTTCAAGATTTGAATGTGCAAACTATTTCTTCTGAAAATGTCATAGATCTTTTAAAAGAGGTTACGGATGATAAGCTTCGTCAAAAAATTATTAATTTTGCTTCAAGCTCTAGTAATACTACTGAGTCTTCAAATGATTTCTTTTCCAAGAAATGGATTGAGTATACTCCCCCTTATACGATAGATGAAATCAATCGACGACGAGAAAATAGAGTCAATGTAACTCGCGATGCCTCTTTTAATGATCTAAAGGAGGAAATTGAAAATATGAAAAGAGATATTAAATCTCTTAAACAGAATCAAATGATTCATGATCACCGGATCATTCAAATAGAAAATTATAATTCTCTAGTTCAGTCACCTACCGATAAAGGTAAAAATACTGCTACTGAGGAAAAAGAACCTCCTTCTCTAGATATCAGTCCTGCTAAGGATATGTTTCTAGGAATGATGCAAATAGTGACTGCTCATAAATGGTACATTAATTGTACTATTCTCGTTAATAACGATTTCATAATTTCTGGTGTTGCTATGATTGATAGTGGTGCAGATGTTAGTTGCATCCAAGAGGGATTAGTTCCCACTAAATATTTTCAAAAAACTACTCATATGGTTAAATCTGCTTCTGGCCATGCTTTAGATATAAACTATAAACTGCCTAACACGCATATTTGTCAAAATAAAGTTTGCATTCCTCACTTCTTTTTTCTGGTTAAAAATCAATTATATCCTCCTATTATTTTAGGAACTCCTTTTATAAACGTTGTTTATCCTTTTACCAATATTGATGCAAAAGGTTTTAATGCTACTTATAATAATAAAAATATTTATTATTCTTTTGTTACAAATCCCGTAACTCGTGATATCAATGCTTTAATTGACATGAAACAAAAGCATGTAGATTCTTTGCAATTAGAACTATTTAGCATGAACATATTTGATACAATAAATTCTGCTAAAACAAAAGAAAAAATCAATTTGATTTCTAAAAAATTGGCTATTGATATTTGTGCCGATCATCCTAGTGCTTTTTGGAACCGAAAAAAGCATATTGTTACTCTTCCTTACGAAGATACTTTTTCTGAGGATAATATTCCTACAAAATCTCGACCATGCCAGATGAATTCAGAATTGGTCGCCTTTTGTAAAACTGAGATTGATAGTCTCTTACAAAGAGGTCCGATAAAGCCCTCAAAATCCCCTTGGTCTTGTTCGGCATTTTACGTTAATAATGCTGTAGAAAAAGAACGAGGAATTCCCCGATTAGTTATCAATTACAAACCTCTTAATAAGAGTTTAAAATGGATTAGATATCCGATCCCCAATAAAAGGGATCTTCTTTCTCGTTTATATGATGCTAATATATTTTCAAAATTCGATTTAAAATCTGGTTATTGCAGATTCAAATTTTTAAAGAGCATACTTATAGAACTGCTTTTAATGTTCCCTTTGGACAATATGAATGGAATGTTATGCTATTTGGTCTAAAAAATGCTCCTTCTGAATTTCAAAAAATCATGAATGACATTTTTAATCCATATTTGGATTTCATCATTGTTTATATTGACGATATTTTGGTTTATTCAAAAACCTTTGAAATGCATATCAAACATCTTGATATTTTCAAAAAGATTGTTATACAAAATGGTTTGGTAATTTCTAAACCAAAAATGAGTTTATTTCAAACTGATGTTAGATTTTTAGGACATAATATTTGTCAGGGAAAGATAACCCCTATACAACGTGCAATTGAATTTGCTTCTAAATTTCCTGATATTATTACTGATAAAACTCAATTACAAAGGTTCTTAGGAAGCCTTAATTATGTCTCCCCTATTATTAAAGACTTGTCGCGGGATTTAGCCCCATTATATGACCGGCTAAAAAAGACCTACAAACAGCCTTGGACTAATTTACATACAAAAATAGTCCAAAATATTAAGCAAAGGGTAAAAGCTTTACCCTGCTTAACTTTGGCCAATCCTACTTGGCAAAAGATTGTTGAGACTGATGCATCCAACATCGGTTATGGTGGGATTTTGAAGCAAATCAATCCCATTGATAAAAGAGAATATCTGATAAGATATCACTCTGGAAAGTGGAACGATGCCCAGAAGAATTATGCTAATGTGGCCCACGAAATGTTGACAATTGTCAAATGTGTTTTAAAATTTCAAGACGATTTGTACAATCATAAGTTTTTAATAAAAACCGATGCCCAATCTGTCAAATATATGTTTGACAAAGATTTTAAGCATGATGTTTCTAAGCTTATGTTTGCTAGATGGCAGGCTCAACTAGCACCTTTTGATTTTGAAATTGTTTATAAAAAGGGAATTGATAACTCTCTTCCTGACTTTTTATCTCGTGAATATCTTGAATAATGAGTTATTACACCAACTTCTTCCACGATGAGACTCTCATTACTATTATAAGAGCGATTCCTTTAAATAAAGACTTACAAAGTCTTATTATTGATAAAGTAATCACTTCGAGTATGGTTGATGATTTTGAATTTTTAATTCATGATTATTCTGATGTTTCTAATCAGGATCTTAATTGGTTATACCGTGACGAAGATTTCTATTTTTCTGAATGAGTGGTAATAAACAAGGGTAAGACAACGCAGATAAGAAATCCGCAATAAAGCACTAAGTAAAGTTGTAATCAATTACCCTGTCACAGAATCAATATCAACTGTACCTGTACCAACAAGTACCAGCAAAACAGTATAACAGCTAGCAGATGTAGCTAAATGCAATGCAATGCATGATACGATCCACTACTAGTCAGCTAATATGCAATCACAGCCTCGCAGGCTCAAAGGTAGTTTGAAACATCTTTTATCATTTTTCAGTTGAAAACAGAAATATCAAGTTCCAGAGATTTGGAAATAATATGATAACAGAAATAGCTGCGGACTAGTAGTAAACTAGCATGTCAATATAATAAGACAATGATAACGATCCTCGCGGGATCCAATAACTGGCTCATGGCCCACAAGTATACTCAACCGCCCAAGAAGGGGGTTCCTCGGCTCAAGAGTGGCCATTATCACAATATATAATATGCAACCATCCGAGAAGGAGGTTCGACGGCTCAAGAATAGCCAATGTCATAACACAGTATCAACAAGTCGGACTAAGCCATAGTCCCCAATCACAATCGACCCCGCACTCACAAGAGAGTACGTGTCTCGCCGCTATACAGCGTCACAAAGTGGTATATCGGGGTTTCGAACCCGCTGGTCATCACCCACATCTATTACTCACCTCAATACGGCGCGACGACTACTCCGCACAATGCCCTTGCCACGAGAATCAAGCTCTGCACACGTAGAATCTGATCAAATACAGTAGAAATACAACAAATTAGGCCAATGGGACGACACCCAATCAATACAACTCAATTTACATCAAAATTCCCAAAGTTGTCAAAACCCGACTTTCGGTACGCTTGTCGAAAAATTACAAAAGTCACATATTCGGAACCCTCATCTCAATACGTGTCTAAGCATATCAATTTTACCAAATTCGGACTCCATTTGCCCATTCAAAACCTTGATTTTCTAAAGTTCAAGCCTAGGGTTAAATCTTCCATGAATCACCCCAAATTCCTCCATTTTCATGATATAATTGCATAATATTTTCAATACTAATCATAGTTTAAGTCCATAATTGATTACCTGGTGATTTTCCTTGAGTTTCTCTTCAAAATCGCCCAAATCGCCTCTAAAGCCGAGACCCAAATGTGTGAAATGTTTCGGAAATTTTCTAACTTCTGATACACTTAACTCACTGCGATTTTCGCTTCTGCGGGCCATTTTCCGCCCCTGCGGAACCGCTTCTGCGACCAATTGGTCGCTTCTGCGAACCCAGGCCTATTTGGCCATTTCCGCTCCTGCGATACACGGACCGCTCCTGCGGGTCCGCTTCTGCGGAAATTAGTCCGCTTCTGCGGAATGATCCGCTTTTGCGACCAAGAGTCCGCTTCAGTGGACTCGCCTCCGCGATAAATCACCCGCTTCTGCGGACTTCCCCATCGCGCCACAGGACCGCTTCTGCGATCGCCCACTCGCTTCAGCGAAGCCGCTCCTGCGGACCAGGATCCGCCTCAGCGGTCTATCCCGCTTCTGCGCCTTCTTGTCCGCTCCTGTGGACTCGCTCCTGCGCCCCCATTTCCGCAGGAGCGAAAACCACAGAACCAGAACACAAGTTCTGCAATTTTCCACATTTTCTCCCGTTTAACCATCCGAAAACACCCCGAGGCCCCCGGGACCCCAACGAAAACCACCAACATACCCCAAAACATGATACGAACTTGTTCCAAATCATAAAAACACCATCCTAAACATTAAAATCACCAATTACACACGGATTCAAGCCTAAATTCCTTCAAAACTTCCGAATTGCACATTCTATCAAAAATCCGACTAAACGACGTCCGAATGACCTGAAATTTTGCAGGCACATCCAAAATCACCTAACGGAGCTACTGCAACTGTTGGAATTCCATTCCGACCCCGGATCAAAATCTCACCTACCGTTCGGATTTCGCCAAAATTCAACCTTAGCCAATTCAAGCCTATTTCTACACCGGGCCTCCAAATCTAAATTCCGATCGCTCCCCTAAGTCACAAATCACCTCCCGAAACTAACCGAATCATCAGAAGCTGATTCCGAGCCCTCTAACCAAATAGTCAACTCCGGATTGACTTTCCTTATTCAAGTTTCCTTCAAAAAGGCTATATGCCTAATTTTCAATTAATTTCACTCCTAACTCACCCAATAGACTCTAACACTGATATAAAATCATAAAACATGTTTTTACAACATAACGGGGTGGTAATTACCGTGACGACGGGCCGGGTCGTCACACTCAACTAGCACCTTTTGATTTTGAAATTGTTTATAAAAAAGGGAATTGATAACTCTCTTCCTGACTTTTTATCTCATGAATATCTTGAATAATGAATTATTACACTAACTTCTTCAACGATGAGACTCTTATTACTATTATAAGAGCGGTTCCTTTAAATAAAGACTTACAAAGTCTTATTATTGATAAAATAATCACTTCGATTATGGTCGATGATTTTGAATTTTCAATTCATGATTATTCTGATGTTTCTAATCAGGATCTTAATTGGTTATACCGTGACGAAGATTTCTACTTTTCTGAATGATTTACTATCTGTGCAAAATGGACCCTCCTTGGGCCACCAGAGGAAGAGGTAAGGGAAAAACACCCTCCCGATCATCCTCAAATTATCAAAATCGATCATATCAAGGATCGTCATATGGATCCTCATCTTCCCCAGTAATACAATTGGGAAGAAAACAATTGATAAATTCAAAAATTGTCCAGCAAGAAGAATCTTCTTCTTCTTCAATACATCTAGAAGATATCCCAGAAGACAGTCCGTTATACGGGCACTTACAAGCATATTTAGCCAGCAAAAAGCAAAGTGATACATTTGCTTCAATCGCTAAAGAAGATGAAGATACTAAATCCTATGAGAAATTGCTCAAGAAAGAAATGATATTTCTTTTGGAAAACTCTGAAATTCAGAGAAAAGACGAGCCGTGGAAGATATTCCAGAGATACCTTATTAATGGATTATATTATCCGGGTGAATCATATAAAACCCGATCTTATTATGAAAATATCCTTACAACTACGGGTAGTGCAGAGATTCAGCACTTCTCTGGTTACAATACTTCTGAGAATGTTTATAGCTTCTCAAAGATTATTATCAAACAGATAATATCTGTTGACGAATGGGGAATATCTACCATGAAAGAAAGGCAGATAAGTCTAAACAAATCCCTTATGAGTTTCACTTACTGGGATTATATCACAGTATTTGATAAAGTGTTATACTACAATAATGATCGACATAAGCATACTTGGTTTATCAAGATATGTGCAAAGATATTCTCTGCACCTATTCCAAACTGGTTTATAAACTGGTGGTCATATCATGGCCCTATGGTAAATATTTTACCTGAACCGTTTCTGAAGTTATACAAAGAATGGACGAAGATTTCGCCATTTCTTACCCAGTTATTCCATGCAGATCATATATGCTTTTTGGAACGTATAGATCAACTATATTTCTTTATTGAATTCTCAATCCCTTAGATTCATAAATGGAATCCAGAATTCGGTTATACCGAAGAAAAAATCCCTTGCTTATACAGGGTATTTTACAATAATTTCTGGGATAAATTAATAAAAATTGATCCCAAAACAAAGCAACTTTATGGACAAGAATTATTAGACACCATTAAGTCACAAATCCAGTTATACTCGGAGGTGTCTCAGAAAACCATCTTATATGATGACTGTTCAGTGAGGCATATTGCCCGAAGAATCTCTATTCAGGAAGGAGATAAAACCGAACTAATCCAGCAATACCTGGACGAAGTTAAAAGAAACTTGATAGAGACTATTAATAAAACTGAAAAGTCTGACTCATCAATGCAAAGTGAAACAAGCAACGAAGATTTACAAGACTCTCAACCGATGGAAACTGAGAAAATATTATCTGATAACGAGATCCGCAAGGTGGAAAATTTACTCCAAACAGTGGAAAAAGACGGAAAAAAGAAACAGTAAAGCCGCCGGACCCACTGACAAGACAGGTGAATAGTAGATATACTGTGCAAAGGCCCGCATGAGGGACCTACTTACTATTCATGAACAGTAAAAACACTGTGTATGGGCCCACATGAGGGACCCACTTTTTACTATTGATAGATTCTTTTTTTTTTATAAATAGGAGCCTTCATTCATTAAGAAGGCAAGGAAGAAAATACCTTTCTTCTTGAAAGCTCTCTCTCTCTCTCTCTCTTCTCAATTGTAAACATCTCTTTCTCTTTGTAAAGTTTTATTTTCAAAAAAGAATACAGTGATACGTATTCTCCAAAGGGCTAAGGTACTTTTGTTCTTCATCTCTTCTGTCTTCTCCTTCTCCTCTCTGTAAGCCGTGACTATGTCCGGCTAAGAATATTCATGTCTATGTTAGTTTTCTAATGTCTTATACTTGTTTACTATGAAAGATCTAGACTTATCAAAATATAAAGGAATTTTATAAAGAATTTTTGACTTGGTTCCGGGATGGTGGTACAGTCGGGTACATTACTATCTTTACTGGCTCCGTCTAACTCGTCTAACAAGCCGTGTTTTAAGCCCGCTAAGCTGAGTGCGTTAGGGCATCTTCATCACGGTCAGGAACGGTTAGACAAGAGCTAGTATAGATAACTAGTGTGTTCCAGACAGGCCCCTTGCTCGGGTAAAAGGTTACCATACAGTCATTAAACTTTGTAAAATTCTTCTATATTTTCGACTCTTGAGTCCTTATTGATTGTGCGGATTACCGCCAGTCTTAAAGCAAAAGGATACAATTTACTGTATCTGTGTATAGGCTACGCGGACTACTATATAACCACCCAGTATAATCCCACAAGTGGGGTTTGGGGAGGGTAATATGTACGTAGACCTTAGCCCTACCCCAAGGGGCAAAGAGGTTGTTTCCAGGAGACCCTCGGTTCAAGAAAAAAATAAGAGACGATATATTAATACTAATAATAGACTCATAATAAAATAACATAAAATACATAACATAACATAAAATAACAAAGTAACAACAATATAAGAAATACGAAAAAGATAGAAGGTATACTAATATCCAACAGAGAATGCATGCATCAGTAGCTGATCAGTAACATCCTAAGACTAACTCCTAAATGACTAGTCTCACTCTAGTGCACTATAAAAATATCCACAACTTTCCATAACCTACAACCTTAATGCTCGACCTCTACAATTCCCTATCAATGATCATGTCCTCAGTAATCATGTCTTGTCTGATTACCTCTTCCTTATATTTCTTAGGTTTCCTTTTGTGAGCACGTGATTTTTGCCTAACATGAATTACTCCCATAAAATCAAAACAAAAATTATCTATTTTATGGTGTGTATCTTTGTAAATTTTCATAAATTTTTGGTAATTATTTGCGTTCGTATATGCGTGATTATATGTGTTTAAATTAATGAAAATACAAAAATATGTTATATTTGCATTTTTTTATATAACTTTTCAATTAGGAGTAGTTAAGTTTATTTTATAAAAATAAAAAAAATTACAAAAATATGTATTTTTGCATTTTTAGCATTTAATGTCCAAATTGTGCAATTTTATTTTTAATTTGTTATTTAATTATATGTGATAATTATTATTAGAAGTTAATTAGTATTTTTAATAAGTTAATTTGGTTCTATAAGTTAATTTAGGATTTTTAGAATTTTACTTTTATTTTTAAGAAAACAAAAGAAAAGAAGTAAAATAGAAACAAATGAGGTTAAAATCGGATTGGGCCATTCTTTAATTTTAAATCACAAGCCCAAAGGTTTAGACCCCTTACCCGACCAAAATTTCCCCTATACGGGTCGATCCGACCCGATCTACCATAATTCCCCCCTTTCAATGATACCATTTTTCATTAAGCTTACCAAACCCTAAGAGACCCTCCCGGCCGCCACACCCAAATGACCATTTCCCTCCCTCCGTTCACCGTCCAGTCGTCGCTGACCACCTTGGGCCGCCGCTGCTCACCATCCGACGAGCACCAAACCTCCACCACACACAGCCGTCTCTTTTAGAGTAACGGCCGCCAGAACTCCACCAAGAAACCGTGAACTTCGTCGTCGCCTCCCCTCCAGACGACCACTCTTCTTTCTCCAGCCCGTCACCAGAAAAAACAGGCGAGAACCAGCTACGCCAGTGAACTTCCGTCGTCTTCTCCGCCATTTCCGGCGACCACCGCCACTGCTCACGACAAACAAACGAACGCCGTTCAACCAGCCGTCCCTAACTTCTTCTTTTCCAAACAGAACAGAGATTTAGCATCTCCTTCAAGAACTGAACGAAAAAGAAAAAAAGAAGCTGGTCCGATTTCCTAGGGTTTATATCTGGTCCGATTTCTATTGCATTTACTTCTACAACTCCTTGGTGTTCGAGTTTGATTTGGATTTCAGAAATCGAAGCTGCATTTTGTTGATTCGGTTTTCGCTGAGCTCCAGCTTTCTCTTCGCCTTTATTTGGTTATTCAAGTTTGTCTCTACTGCTGTTTAGAGCTTGCATCAACTTTGTCCATCAAGTTGGGAGCATTGAACCCAGGTATGCATTCGAAACGCAGTTGATATAATTGTTTGAACCGAGAGATCGGTTTTGGAAATGAAGTGCTATCCCGAAAATCTTATTTAAAATGTATATTAGTTCTTTTTTTTGTTCATGTCTACATAGTTTTTTTTAGCATGTTTAAATTGTAATAAAGCTTGCTGTGTTGGGATTGTTATAATTTAAATAAGGACTGTTTTTTTTTAAAACTACAAAGGAATTTGTAGTATTAAGTCGGGGTATTGGAAGCATGACTATTTCGATTAACCGTTAGTTTCGAAATACAGAACATTATATTGTTAGAAAGTTGTAGTAGTTTATTCATATGTTGAAAATAATCTCCAACGATTAATTGTAGATTTGACTTCACTTTGAATTACTCTTATGTGTTGAAGCAGTGCGCAAATCTAGGTGCGAGTATAAATTTATTTTCTTAAGCACTGTTAGGCTTTCGTTATATTAGATTATGTGCTGGAATTTAAAGTTATAGGTAACTAATTTGTTATAAAAAAATATAATTGAAACGGGTCACAGAAGTTGGATTTAGTTTTGTAGAGTTCACTTTTCTCTTGAAGTGCGTTGATTTATCTTTAAAAAGTGTAATTAATTTTCAGCTTTATGTATTTTATTTTGTTTGTTAATCGAAATGTAAAAATAATGAATAGCGAGTAGTCACGCAAGATACATTTTTTTAATTATAATTTGTTAATATTAGGAGATTAGATTAATTTCTTAAATATTATGTGATAGATAAGTTGCTTTCAAATTACATAGGAAGAGGAAATTAATTCACAAACATAAAATGGGGTTTTGAATTAGGCAGCGGGTTCAAGCTAAAAGGGCTCTCTTTTGTTTGGATTCGAGGCCCGAATTTATAATTGTAAGTTAATTGGCCTTTTAGAGACAAATAATAAATAAAAATTATAGTTACTTTAAATTGGCCTTTAAATGATAAAAATGACACGAGCCTCGCCAACTCAAATGTACAATTGCGGGGCTCCTCAATAACAATGTTTTCTTTTTTTCTTAAAAAATAACCAAATGCGGTAATTGATTTAAAATTACATTAAAGTATTGAACATGTTTTAAAATCAGATATTTAGCCATCACAATAATTTAAGCGACCGTGCTAGAACCACGGGATCCGGGGGTGCCTAACACCATCCCTCGGGTCAACAGAATTCCTTACTTAGAATTTCTGGTTCGCAGACTTCATTTGGAAAGTCGAAAATTTCCTCGATTTGGGATTTAAATAAATCGGTGACTTGGGACACCATAAATCTCCCAAGTGGCGACTCTGAAGTAAACAAAATAATCCCGTCTCGAATATTGTCACTTTAATTGGAAAAACTCCCGTGCGCCCGTTCCTCCACCCCCAGGGTATGTGGGCGCGCCAAAAGGAGGTGTGACACCTTCTACCTCTCCTCATGCTCACCACAACCAGTCGCTCACACCTTCTCACCGGTGCATTAGTGCTTCTCCTCTGAATGTGCCCGAACTATCCGAGTCTTGTTTCCCACATCTTGTTCTCCATGGGGGCCACACCTACCTTCTCTCGAATGTATTCATTCCTAATTTTATCCATCCTTGTATTCCCGCACATCCACCTCAGCTACTTTTATCTTCTGGATGTGTGAGTTCATAACCATCCAACACTCGGTCCCATACAACATGGCTGGCCTAACCACTACTATATAAAACTTACCTGTTAGTAACATTGACATTTTCTTTTCACACAGGACTCCTGTCGCTAACCTTCACTTCATCCACCCCACCCCCTATACGGTGTATGACATCTTCGTCGATCTCCCAGATCCCCTGAATAACTGACCCAAGGTACTTGAAACTACCCCTTTTACGGATGACTTGAGAGTCAAGCCTGACTTTCACTCCCGTTTCCGTCGGCTCGGCTCTTCGTCTTGCTCAACCTGAAATCTTTAGACTCAAGAGCATGTCTCCAAACCTTTAGCCTCTTGTTGACGTCGCGTCATGTCTCGTCAATTAGGACTATATCATCAGCAAATAGCATGCACCATGGCACCTCCCCTTGAATATGATGTGTTATGGCATCCATCACCACGGCAAACAGGAAAGGGCTGAACGCAGACCATTGGTACAACCTCGTAACAATCGGAAAATGCTCATAGTCGCCTCCTACTGTCCTAACTCGAGTCTTCGCTCCATCATACATGTCTTTAATCACCCTAATGTAGGTAAATGGAACCCCTTTAACCTCTAAGCAACTCCATAAGACCTCTCTAGGAACCATATCATACGCTTTCTCTGGATCGATAAACACCATATGGAGATCCTTCTTCTAATCCTTGTATTGCTCCACCATCCTCCTAATAAGGTGGATAGCTTATGTGGTAGATCGCCCCGGCATGAATCTGAACTGGTTGTCTGAAATAGATACCGTCCTTCGCACTCTCATTTCTACCACTCTCTCCTAGACTTTTATGGTATGACTTAGTAATTTGGTACATCTATAGTTGTTACAGCTCTCGACATTGCCTTTGTTCTTATACAACGGGACCATTGTACTCCACCTCCACTCTTCATGCACCCTATTAGTCTTGAATATAATATTAAACAACTCAATAAGCCATTCCAAACCTGCTCTACCCACACACCTCCAAAGTTCAATCACAATTTCGTTTGTCCCGGTAGCTCTGTCCCTCCTCATCTTACGCATTGCCTCCATGACCTTATTGACCTCAATGTCCCTACAATAACTTAATTCATAGGGGCTCTTAGCATTCTTCAATTCACCTAGTAAATATCCTGATCCTCTTCTTCATTTAGAAGTTTATGAAAGTAGGTGTGCCATCTCCTCTTAATCTGGTCATCCCCCATCAAAACTTTATCGTCCTCATCTTTTATGCACCTCACTTGGTCCAAATCCCGAGCCGTCCTCTCTCTCACCTTAGCAAATCGGAATAACTTTTTCTCCCTGCCTTTGTTCCCTAGTTCCTCATACATACGAGCAAAATCTGCCGTCTTAGCCTCCGTTACTGCCATCTTCGCGTCCTTCCTAGATACCTTATATCTCTCACCGTTCTCTCTCTTCTCCTCCTCGCCAGTGCTCCCTACTAACCGCAGGTAAGCCGCCTTCTTCGCTTCCATTTTACCTTGGATAGCTGCATTCCACCACCAGTCTCCTTTGTGTGCGGTCCGAAGATATCCCTAACACCTCTTTCGCCGCCTTCCTTATACAGTCTGCCGTCATCGACCACATAGTGTTTGCGTCCCCACTACTTAGCCAAGCTCCCATTGCTAATAACCTTCCCTCCAACCCCTGAGCTTTATTCTTAGTCAAGGTGCCCCACCTAATCCTCGAGCGGCCTCGTACTGACCTCTTCTTCCTTCTTATTATAATACCAATGTCCATCACCAAAAGCCTATGTTACGTTGCAAAGGTCTCACCTAGATGACTTTGCAATCCTCGCACAATCTTGTGTCGCATCTCCTGAGGAGGAGATAGTCAATCTGCATCTTTGCCACCGAACTTTGGTAAGTAACCAAATGCTCCTCTCGCTTCGGAAAACTTGAGTTTGCAATCATTAGATCGAATGCCGTGGCAAATAAATAAATATATATATATATATATATATATATATATATATATATATATATATATATATATATATATATATATATATATCAACCAGGAACAACAATGAAGAATATAGTGTTCTTTGTTTTTGAGAGAGATAATCAAGATCTTGCTATGAGAAATTATATTTTAGCTTCAGTAAATGTTTACTTTTACACATTTTTTTGGTATGCAATCAATTAAGGTTGTAACTTGTTGATCCCAAAATTCATCCTGTGAAAGATGAATAATATCCTCTTAAATTCATTCTATAACAATAACAAATATCTCTATATTTTGCATTAATAATAATAAATAAATGCCATACTCAAATAATCCCTATACATGGCGTAATACATTTATAATAGCTACTAACAAAAAAATATCAATTTTGATAACAAAAGTTACTGTTATCAAAGGAAGGAGCACACACACCAAGAATAAAGTATATAAATGGTAAATACTACTAGATGAGATATAATTAGATAATTTCTTTGTCTCTCATAAAATAAAGGTAATATATCACAATTATCTAAGTAATTTTTAACTGATATTATTATTAGTTGATCGTTTTTTTAATATGTACACATAATTTTCATTTTGATTTTTATTATGTAATTCAATAATATCATTTTTAGACACTATAATGTCACATATAAAAGACTAAAGAAGGTAAAGTGTAATTTAACTCACTATTTATTTTCAGTTATTCCATTTATTTTTCTCCTTTTGGCTTTGAAGAATAAAATAAACAAACAAACAAAACATATATATTTGGTCGAAGCGAATTAGGGAAAGTAGCAGTTTCCTCTTCTTCAATTCAACGACAACGGAGTTCTTGTTGACAATTTAGAGGTGGTCACTGAAAACCCCCTTGTAAGTATATCGTTGAATTTCTTCTAAACACTGCTATATATATATAAGATACATAAATATTCACAATTAGGATTCTAGGGTTTGTGGGTATCCTGCGTATGTTCCTTTTGGCTCCTAGTCTTAGAGTTATATATTCATGGATCCATAATCAATTCCTTGTTAATACAATTGTCCCGCTTTGTAATTCAATTGTTTGTAGCTTAATTGTTTAATGGTCAAATACATGGGAATGTGTGGGGGGGGGGGTGTTTTTTTTTGGTTCTGGGTAGGTGTTTCTTTTTCTTCCTGAATTGGTTATACATGATGTAGGTTTATTCTGTGAGATACTGAGTTATGTTGTTTTTTGTTTATACAGTTTTCTTATATGGGGTTGTCCAAATTTTGTTTCTTGTTGCAGTTTATAGGGGATTCTTGAAGTTCAACTATGATTTACACGGCATTAGACACATTTTATCTAACAGAGGAGCAGCTTATAAACTCCCCTTCTAGGAAAGATGGTATCGATGATGTTACCGAAACAACACTTAGAATCTATGGCTGTGATCTTATCCAAGAAAGTGGCATTTTGCTCAGACTGTATCCTTTTTTTTTATGTCAGTTAACATGAAGATATATGAATCTGTTATAATCATACCAGCTGAGTTATTATTCTAATATAAGGTTCACCGCTTTTGGCTTTGGGCGTCTCCTTAACACTATAATTTGCAGACCGCAAGCTGTAATGGCTACAGGTCAAGTACTATTTCATCGCTTTTACTGCAAGAAATCATTTGCTCGTTTTAATGTGAAGGTTTCTTTCTCTTCCCCTCTGCCCCAACTCCCTCTTATCTCTAAAGGAAAAGTGTGCTGTCCATGCTGACATGTGGTTCTTTTGTGTTATCTGTTGCAGAGGGTTGCTGCTAGTTGTGTTTGGCTTGCATCAAAACTCGAAGAAAGTCCTAGAAAAGCAAGGCAGGTGCTTAATGTTTTCCACAGAATGGAATGTAGGAGAGAGAACTTACCTTTAGAACATCTGGATATATCTTCGAAGGTTAGATATCTCATTTACTTGAGAAAAAGTGTTTATTTCTATCTGCATGTTAGTTTGCTTTACTCAATGATATACTGGGGAATTCACTTTTTGGTGTGTTCTATATCGGTATTAGTTTTTTTGGTTCCTGAATTACCCTATTGGGAAGGGTCCCCATATGCAATCTTCCTGCAAGTACTATCAAAACTTTTTATCTTCAATATAAGTAGAGCTGGTAGTGTACCCATGAGAGCAGACCAAAGTTTTGATGGGCTGCAAGTCGCTAGACTGCAATAGAGACTAATATACCAATCTATTAAGTTTTAGTTCATGAGTAAAATGGTCTATCTGCAACTTTCCTTTTAACCCCGGGGAGGCTTCAGATGCATTTGTGTCCACCAAATTTGTATTTTCTTACATGTTGTAACGACATCAAGTTGATAACGCAAGATAAATTTTATTGTCTCTTTTGCAGAAATACGTTGATTTGAAAGCAGACCTAATCAGATCAGAGAGGCATCTTTTAAAAGAGATGGGTTTCATCTGCCATGTCGAGCATCCTCATAAATTTATATCAAATTACCTTGCAACTCTTGAAGCACCTGCAAAATTGAGACAAGAAGCTTGGAATCTTGCAAATGACAGGTGAGTATGTTAGATGGTGTTATGTTTATCTGAATATGTTTTTAATGTAGCCTTTGCTAATGAAAAGTATTTCTTGAATTGCTACAAGTTTTAATAGTGACTGATGACCTTTGCGTATATTGTCGACATTTAATGCCCAGTACTCTAAAGTTGATAAGATATATGTGTTTCCGCCATCTTTCTTCTTATATTACATTGTGTTGGCAGCTTGAAACGCTTAAAAGCTGTATAAACTCTGATATTAGCTTGAAATTAGGTAAAATTTTTAAGTATAAACTTACGCTAGGTACAATCAATATATGACAATTTCAAGATCCATATCTGTCCTTAAATTGAAAAGGTCATGTAACGGTAATCAGAAGACAATAAGTGGGAAAAGCTTTTTGATTTTTGTTTTTCTTTCCTAATGTCCTATCATTTTCCATTCCCAATTTTCTATGCTGTGAGGAAAATCATATCGGTTTTTACACTGTCTTCATCCTTTTTTCCAGGAAAATTATAACCATTTCTTTTGTTTTATTATGTCATTGCTTGTTTTAAATGAAACCAGGTACTGTCTACTTCCTTTTCCTTGTGTTATTAACATATAGTTGAAGAATGTAAATAAGGCCATCCGTTATACAGTAACTCTTTGGCCACATAGAGGGTACTGTTATACCAAAGCAAGAAGAAAACTCAGAAAGCACAATCGTTATTATCTGAAAAGGCAAGGTAATGCTTGGTCATGGTATCACAATTGCTTTTTTCAAACCTTTATTGGGATGTTGTGGGAAGTTCTTTCTACTTTGATCAAAGTATCTTGTTTCTTTTGGCATCTATATTTTTTCTTATAACAAAATACAAATGTAATGGTAATCTTGGATGAAGCTTAACTATCAGTGATTAATAATTAATTTGCCTAAAATTTCTATTTAGCTCATTGCCCAGAAATGATAATGTTTCTAAACAATAAGACTCTACTGGGTGTTTTGTCTGTGAACAGCTTGCGCACAACACTCTGTGTAAGATTCAAGAGTGAGGTTGTTGCCTGTGGAGTTGTATACGCTGCAGCCCGGAGATTTCAAGTGCCGCTCCCAGAGAATCCTCCTTGGTGGAAAGCATTTGATGCAGACAAGGGTGGCATAGATGAAGTTTGCAGAGTTCTCGCTCATCTTTACAGTCTTCCAAAGGCACAATATATTCCTGTATGCAAGGAAGGAGGCTCCTTTGCTACGTCAAACAGATTGCGGGACTTAGCATCGCTTCCTGTATCTAAGGTAAAACACTTATCCTGTGTTTCAATTTGATAGCCATCTACTATAGGATACTTCCAATTTGATATTAATCTCCCCTTAACCCCTCGTTGTAGGAAGGTTTGTTGGATGGTCAACCGGTGAATGAAGATAATGGTACACCAGGAAACCAGGAAGTGGCTAAGGAGGGAGTAATGAAAACTTCCCTTGATAAGTTGAAGGACTCAAAGAAGAGCGATGATGACTCCAAAAGCAGTATGCCTTCAGAAGGGGAGTCAAAAGAAGAGCCTGGAAAAACTGACCATAGAACAGATGCTGGTGGAGAAAAGAACAAGGAGAGAGAGAGGGAAAGGGGCAGAGACAGGGAGAGAGAGAGGGATAAGGAAAGACTAAAGTCTCGTGAACGTGATAGGGGAAGGGAATCGGACAGGGAAAGGGAGCGAGAAGACTTTGAAAGGGACAGGGATAAATCCAAGGAAAGGAGTCATCGTTCAAGAGACAAAGGTACGTTCTGGTTGATTCATGATTGTCTAATGCCAGACTTCTCAAAATTTGGATAGGCTTGTGAATGCCCAGTCTTTTCTCATTGGCTATCTTTTCTGGTTTAACTTATTCAAGCCCATCTAAATATTGCAGGTCACTCAGAGAAACCAAAACATCATCCTTCTCGAGGTAAACAACAATATACTTTAGTCTGACATTGAGTCCTGACTCCTGATGTACTGTACTTGACAACTTTCCGTGTATGCAGATCGTGACTACCAGTCTTATTCATCACGGGAGAAGGATCGTCGTAGACACCATTAGCTTGGAACATCCTAGCAAAATGTACTCAATCATTTCAAGTAGTTGCTTGTTCCGTTAAGGATTCTTTTAAAACTTTTGTTTACGGATTTCATAAGTTCTGCATATAGAGGATTTTCTTCATTGGGGGGAATGGTATATCTACCTGTTAAAATTGAACCCATCAATGTCCTGTTCGAGCACCTAAAAGTATGTTTCTGGCTTGATGTTGCAGGTTACCTACCATGCCAAATAGGTTTTTGGTCTATGTGGAGTGTGGCTGAAGTCCTTTGCATATAATAGCTGAGAGTGCCTCCTGGTGAAACTGTACCACCCTTGATGTATTAACAAGGGTCTCCTCTAATCGAGTCTTTGGTTTTAACCATTTTACTTTAGTCCCTCTTTGAACAATTGACATACCCTTATCGTCCATATGTATTCACTATGCTCTAACATTTACTCTTTTACATTCAGTTGACTGTTCAGCTTTTTGAGAAGGGGAAAAAAGTAGAGAGAGAGTAAACAATTGATGTGAAATATCATTGATATCAGGCTAATGTGTTCTTGTGAACATTTTAACAAGTCAAATTAACTTTTAAAAGTAGTATCTGTTAAGTGCTAAAGAAGAGGAGAAGGACCATTGCAGGGTTGAGAATATCTTTCTTCATTGGTTCTATGACTGATCTATTTGTCAATCATTTCAAAGTCAAATACTTTATTACAAGAAACTTTTCAATACATTAGTGTTTTTCTTCAGTTGCCTTCAAAATTTCACCAGGAGACTTGATTGACATAAATATAGAGGTCATAGAGATGGTGGGAAAAGGTGTTTAAGTTGTGTTCATGGTCTCTTCCAACCTTCTTTTAAGTTACCTTTATTTCAGGATTTCCGGTTTCTCAATATAAACCAAGAGACTTCAATTCGGAAATCATCATCATTTCTGCCATTGAAATCAATGAACATTAAAGAAATCAACTGTCAATCTCACCCGACTCGTGAAGTCATTCAATTCCAAATTCAAGTTGAATGATTACAGTGAGCGAAAATAAGACAAGCCTGAAACTTTCAAGTTCATTTCCCTGGCAAAATACAATAGATTACAAAAACAGTTGCCTTCTAAAAGAACAAGCTTGTCCGTTAACATCCTCACCACATGTTCCAGCAACCACATCATTCCAGACAAAAGTGTTCAGCCCCAATGCCAGCAATTCTACTAACTACAGTGACGTATAAGATTCATAATTACCATCTGCGAATTTGGGTGGAAAACACCTTCACTGGAGTATAGCAGAAGAATCCGTCATGGCTACAGTTCCTTGTAAAAAAGTTTTCCGTTCTCTTGAATCGGAAAATATTTTCCACCTTTTGGAGAAAAACAAATTCATAAAGAAAATATTTTCAAACATTTAATCCAACCAAACATGGGAAGATTAGAAAATATTTTTAAGAACATGAGCCAAGGTAGAACTTTAAGATTAAGCATTTCCATGGGTCAAGGTTGGGCATCATCATTGGTCCATTTGAGCTTTGATTTTTTATAGTTAATTTGGGCTACCCCAAAACAGCCATCTTCAAAACTATTCCAGCCCAAACCCATTAGAGCTTGGGTGGGTCAAATGAGTTTGGGATTAGTTTTGCCATCCCTAATATATATATATATATATATATATATATAGAGAGAGAGAGAGATATATAGAGAGAGAGAGAGAGAGTCTCTACCAAAATGTGGGGACTATCCTACTATATTAAAAGCCTTAGACTATAAACCTATTACAAAAGGGGGAGAGTCTTCCAAAAACTCGAGATTCATTTGTGCTATTGTTATCCTCCCTATAGTTGTGTTCCATCTTAATCATCAAGCAAGAAACTGTTGAGAAGAAAAGGCCACAGGTGTGTTAGTGTAGGAATAGATGAAGAGATATTTCAGTTCCAAGTTTCTCAAAATCCAGGAGAACCAATTCATTTTTGAGTCCCATCACACCATAATCTCAGTTCCAAGTCAACCTCCATAGAAGACTCTCCATCAGTAACATGAATGCCTTTCAAGTTTCCAGACTTCAGAGACGTCGTCACATTCTCAGGTGTTCTGTGATCCTTGCTGTTACATGCCAAGAGTTGAGAATTTGAAGTCCTGCTTTCTTCTTTAACTTTGCCAGGGTACCAAATATCATCTGGATCAAGGGGTAAAGAAGCAGGATCAAGTTCAAACGATCCCACTGGTACACCCTCTCCTTCAGTTCCAGTCATTTTGAAAAATGGAATTCGATGAGAGAAATTGTAAAGTTCATTTGGCTTTACGAAGAATGTACCAGATACAGTAATCCTTGTTCGCTCGAAAAGGCTAACAAAACCAGTCACTTTATCTTAGTAACCAAATTGGACACCAACATCCTCAACGTAATCAGAAAGAATCTCCACAACTACATACTTGAACTTCCTATGGTTCTTTGGATCAGAGCTCCAACAAATATCCCAATCCTTGAAAAGTGCCCAGACTTCCCCTTTCCTAGGATATACAACGTACAAACCTCCCGTGCCCATTTCGCACTGAACTTGATGAGAAAATGTAAGTCGATCAGAAGTGGAATCAGTACACCCTTGTTTAAAGTTCCCACAGGCAACAGGCAACTCTGCCCTGACCCAAGCTCCGTCTTCTTGATCATCTGGATGAGGCTCGAGCCAACTGAAAATCACATTGAATTCAGGAATGGATACCTTCCTAATGTGGACATAGAATCTTGGCATACCATCATCCATATCATAGCACGCCCAGATTTGGTCAACTGCAAAGCAATTATCTGCTTTATGCTTGTCAAAATCACTGAATTGAGTATCAGGATAATCATACACCTGTGCAGCATTACTATCAGAAATTGCTTTTCCAATAAGGTCAACTTTTTCCAGGGCCCATGAAGGCAGTCTAAAATAGAGCTCCGTTTTCAAACTCGATGCATAAACATGAGCAAAACCATCGTTAAATTGTAACAGGGTATCGACACCTTCTTGATCCCTCAGCCGTATCAATTCGGACCTATCAAACTTCACTGTAAAATGCAACATCTTATCTGAAGGATCAATGCCTAATCGGTCAAAAACTGCATTCACAAAATCATTGTATTATACCTGTCTTCATAATAATAAGATCAGTAATACCTCCCATATACAAAATGGATCCATCTAGTAGCACCTTATTCTTTCTTCCCCAATGACAGTAACAAAGCAGCGTTTTATCTTCAGTTCCCATCATATACATAACCACAAAAAACAGTAACAACCTTCAGAACTTCTTTTCTTTTTTTCGTGAGAAGGGTAACAATTTGGAAAACTAAAACCTGATCAAGAAATAAAATGAATTTAAAGTGAGTTACTTATCAAGGCTCGTACATACAATCCAGTATACTAAGCTCCCGCTATGCATGTGGTCCGGGGAAGGACCTGATCACAAGTATCTATTGTACGAAGCCCTACCCTGCATTCTGCAAGAGGCTGTTTCCACGGCTCGAACCCGTGACCTCCTCATCACATGACTACTACTTTACTTATCAAGTAATATACTAAAATAGTAGTAATCCATAAGATTTATAAGCATTTTTTCCTTTTAGTAAAACATCTCAAGGTTTAAACAACCAAATTCTAAATACAGGATAGGAATAAAAAACAAGCAAGTCCATAAATTTTTTGGCTGTAGGAAGAAAAAGCATAATCTAAATGTATGTCAGCAAAAAAAGTAACCCACTTATGAAGATTATGTCAAGCAGAATATCCCCGTCATATCAATATGAAAAATAAGATTAAACATATCACTACCGTATAAGACGAAGGATTCATCAAATGAAATAGGGAGTCAAAATGGAATCCCAAACAAATCAAACAAGTTTAAATTTTTTTTACTACTAAAATTCAACCAATCAGAATATTCAAAATGGGCTCAAAGAATGATTTTATCACACGACAAATTTTATGGGAAAGTTAGCTATTTTTTGGGTGTGTTTGGTACGAGGGAAAACATTTATATGAAAAATGAGTGGATTTATTATTTATTTATTTTTTATTTGGATAATAAAAATTATTTCTGGAAAATAATTTTTAGTGTTTGATTAGAGAGTAAAAAATATTTTTTTATACTATTCTCTTACTCCTCTCAACCCTTTTCCAAGTCTCTAAAAATTCAAACAAACCAAAAGAAACTAATGTGTTGCTTTATTTTTTTTTAAACAAAAATAACACTAAAATTTGTGGTCCATAAATAAAAAGAAAATCCTCTTTTTTTTTTATTTGAAAAAAGTGCTATTTCTACAACATGAAAATAAAGTACTCATTTTATTAAAAAGAAAATACTTTTTTTACATCATATAGAAAAGAAAATACTCATTTTGTTAAAATTAAAAAAAAAATCCCCTTTTTAATCATGAAAAGAAAAAAAAAACCTTTTCTACATGAAAAATAGTAATTTATTTTGATTAAAATGAAAAAAGTACTTTTTTAAATCATGAAAAAAAGTCATCTGTTAAAATAAAAAACTATATCTATAACGTTAAAAAAAGTACTATTAATAATATTATGATTTAGGATAGGGGCGGGTGGGTGAGTAAGTGACGGTGGGGCAGGGGGATTGGGGCGGGGTGGGGTTGGAGAATACTCTGAAAATGTGGAGAAGAACTTTTGAAGAATATTTTCCATTCTTCTAATAGTGAAAACATGAATAGAATATTTTTTAAAATATTTAAGCAAACCAAACATAAAAAAATTAAAAAAATATTTTTCAAACACACACTTTGTTGTTACACATGAAATTAGCATAGAAGACTAGTATCTTAAACCTTCTAGATTTCCAGTAAGTATAAAAGGATAATAAAGAAACCCTAGGAAAGGAAAAAGTTTCAAACTTGAAGGCTGAAGCAAGGACTAGAATCTTTCTAAAATTAAAATTCAAACAACTTTTTCCGCACAAATTTTGCAAGAGAAAAAAGAAGAAGCTGGTTTTGAGTACCAAGCTTCTCTTTATAATTCAGTACTTCAAAATAATCTCATTCTACTAGTAGAGAATGGAGCCAGCAACGAAAAAAGTTACCTTAGCAGCAAAGTGCTGATTTTAACCGGAGGACTGAAGAGGTTTTCTGCCCCTTTTCTTTGCCATGTGAAGAAGATTTAAGGCCAAATACATATGCACGCCATTAAATTTGAATAATATTTTATTTTGGCACTCTACAACAACAACAACTACCTAGTATGTTCCCACAAAGTGGGGTCTGGGGAGGGTAATACGTACACATGCCTTACCCCTACCCGAAAGGGTAGAGAGGCTGTTTCCGGCCGACCCTCGGCTCAGAAAAAGAGAGAGAAAATCAACAAACAAAACACAACAAAACAAAACAATGTTAGTAAATCCGGGATAAATCAAATAAATAATTATCTAAACATAAAATCAAAAGTAGAATGACATGCAATAATACCAATCGGTTACTACCATAAGAGGCACAATACAATACATTAATTAACAATAGAGATCGCTACCAAACCCCACTCAGCCCCTAACAGAAGTACTAAGAATTCTAGAAGGCCCTACCCTACAACCCTAATACTAGACCTCCAAACTTTCCTATCAAGGGTCATGTCCTCGAAAATCTGCATCCTAGCCATGTCATGCCTAATCACCTCTCCTCAATACCTCTTAGGCCTCCCTCTGCCTCTCCTCACGCCGACCACCGCCAGTCGTTCACAACTTCTCACCGGGGCATCAGGACTTCTCCTCCGCACATGCCCGAACCACCTGAGCCTCGCTTCACGTATCTTCTCATCCACCGGGGCCACCCCCACCTTCTCTCGAATAACTTCATTCTTAATCTTATCTAACCTGGTGAGTCCACACATCCACCCCATACAACATGGCAGGTCTAACCACCGCTCTATAAAACTTCCCCTTGAGTTTCTGTGGAACTTTCTTGTCACACAAGACTCCCGATGCGAGCCTCCACTTCAACCACCCCGCTCCTATACGGTGAGTGACATCCCCGTCAATCTCTCCGTCCCCTTGAATCACTGATCCAAGATATCTGAAACTGTCCCTCTTGGCTATGACCTGAGATCCCAGCTTCACGTCCCAGCCTACTTCGCTCGACTCGGCGCTAAACTTGCACTCTAGATATTCCGTCTTAGACCTGCTTAGTTTAAAACCCTTAGACTCGAGGGTCTGTCTCCAGACCTCCAACCTCGCATTAACACCAGCCCTCGTCTCGTCTATCAAGACTATGTCGTCAGCAAAGAGCATACACCATGGTACATCCCCTTGAATATGGCGAGTTAGAGCATCCATTACCAAGGCAAATAAGAGAGGGCTTAGCGCAGATCCTTGATGTAGCCCCATAACCACCGGAAAATGGTCCGAGTCGCCACCCACCGTCCTAACCCTAGTCTTGGCTCCATCATACATGTCTTTGATCACTCCGATGTAGGCTTCTGGCACGCTCTTCGCCTCCAAGCATCTCCACAGAACCTCTCTAGGGACCTTATCGTACGCCTTCTCCAAGTCGATAAACACCATATGCAGGTCCTTCCTCTTATCCCTGAACAGTTCCACCACCCTCCTCACAAGGTGGATAGCTTCTGTAGTAGAGCGACCCGGCATGAAACCAAACTGGTTCACGGATATAGATGACATCTCCCTCACCCTCGCCTCGATCACCCTCTCCCAGACCTTCATGGTGTGACTTATTAATTTGATACCCCTATAGTTGTTGCAACACTGGATATCCCCTTTGTTTTTGTACAAGGGAACCACTGTACTCCATCTCCACTCCTCCGGCATCCTCTTGGTCCTAAAGATCACATTGAACAACCTGGACAACCACTCCACTCCTGACCTACCCATGCATTTCCAAAACTCCACCGGAATTTCGTCTGGCCCAGTCGCTCGACCCCTACTCATCCTACGCAACGCCCTCAAGACCTCCTCCTCCTTAATGCGCCTGCAGTGCCCGAGGTCTCTAGGACACTCTGAATGCCCCGGCTCCCCTAGCTCTAAGACTCGATCCCCCTCTTCGTTAAGCAGGTCTCGAAAGTATTCCTGCCATCTCCGCTTGACTTGTGACTCCCCCGTCAGAACCCTACCATCCTCGTCCTTGATGCACCTAACTTGGTCTAGATCCCGCGCCTTCCTCTCCCTCACCTTAGCCAACCGGAATAACTTTCTGTCCCCGCCTTTCTCCCCCAATTCCTCGTACATGCGCCCAAACGCTGCATTTTTAGCTTCCGTGACCGCCGGTTTCGCTTCCTTCCTCGCCACCTTATAGTTATCCACTTTGAAAATAAATCTCCATTCCTCTCTTCAGGCGGGCTCCTGACTTTAACATCAACTTCGCCTTCTTCGCCTCCACTTTTCCTTGGACTACCTCATTCCACCACCAGTCACCTTGGTGCCTGCCTGAATAGCCCTTGGCTACCCCAAGCACATCCCGTGCAGCCTCCCTAACCAGGTTCGCCGTCACTGACCACATTGCGTCCGCTTCCCCAGAGCTACTCCAAGCTCCCCCATCAACTAGCTTCCTCTCCAGCTCCCGGGCTTTCTCCTTAGTCAAAGTTCCCCATCTAATCCGCGGTCGGCCCCGAGAACCCCTCCTCTTCCTCTTCACCCAGAGACCTACATCCATCACTAGGAGTCTATGAAGGGTTGAAAGGGACTCTCCCGGAATAACCTTGCAATCCTTGCACAACCTTCTATCGCTCCTTCTGAGGAGGAGGTAATCAATCCGAGTCCTCGCCGTGGAACTTTTGAAAGTAACCAAATGCTCCTCCCTCTTCTGAAATGACGAGTTCGCGATCAAAAGCTCCGAAGCCCTAGCGAAATCAAGCAGCGAAGTGCCCCTCCGTTCCTAACCCCAAAGCCAAAGCCGCCATGCACCTCACCGTAACCACCAGCCTCCGCCCCAATATGACCATTAAAGTCCCCTCCAATAACTAACTTCTCAGATTGGGGAATACTACTCACCAACTTATCCAAGCCCTCCCAAAAACGCCTTTTAACCTCCTCAGCTAGGCCTGCATGCGGCGCGTAAGCGCTAATGACATTGAGAACACTACCGCCAATAACCGGTTTAATAGACATTAACCTATCATCCACTCGCCTAACCTCAACCACGGACTCCCTAAGATTCCTATCTACCAAGATACCTACTCCGTTCTTACCCCTCTCAACCCCAGAGTACCACAACTTAAACTCATCTGCATCCCTCGCCTTCGTCCCTTTCCACCTAGTTTCCTGCACACATGCTATGTTGACCCTCATCTTCTGGAGAATCTTTGCCAACTCAATGGACTTACCCGTTAGTGTGCCTACGTTCCACGACCCGATCCTCAATCTCTGAGCGTCCTTTAACCTCTCCCCACCTAAACCTCCCGCCCTACCCACAGGACCGCTCCCTGCCCCCCTGCTCACCTCCACCTCCACCCCCCGAGGACATGACCTTACAGTACCATCCTCCGCCGCGGCCACTATCCCTCCAACAGACTACGGTAAAAGAGACGAACTTTAATAGAATTACGCAAAAGGATGCTTGCTAGCTAACGATAGAGTAAACCACACACAAGATGCTAGTTAAAATACGTAAAAGGACGTACAGAATAAACAAGGGATCGGGAGGTACCAACTCCCGTTGGAAAAACCTGAAAGTAAGCTTTGATGCGCCCGGGTCAACTGCCGCCAAACCTACTCGTTTTGGCCGATGTAGCTTTGCTCCTCGCTTCCAAATGCCAAAAGCTCGCCTCGTCCGCCGCCTCTAGTACCTGCAAATCACACTCAAAAAAAAGGGGGAAAGGGGTGGGGGGTGGGGGGACAAGAGAGAGAGAAGATAATTTCTGAAAAAGATATTTGGTGAAACCCTAGCCGCAATGCTGAGTGTCGTACACGAGGGAGGGAGAGTTTCCTTATATGCCAATTAAAGTAAAATAAAAATAGAAAGGGAGAGAAAAGGAAGTATATGCATATAGGAGAAATAATCAAATGAAGATTTGAAAATTAAACACAATAGCGTAGATTACCAGGAAAATGCAGGAAAAAAAGTTTGACGAAATAGAGATCCTAAGAACTAATAACGGAGATCTGTAACAAAGGCTACTATAAGAAAAAATCTCAAGAAAGAGAAAATATTGAAGGACTTACAGATTGAAAGTCTGTATGAGGAACAGATGGAAACCAAACCTTACTGTTTACCTTACTGTCTAGTTTACGAAAATAGGTGCAGAATACAGTTAACTGTTGTTGCAATGTCACTTTGACCGGTGAATCGAAGCAACCAGAGGCGGCGGCGATGAAGCTCTTACAGAGAGAGCAACCATTGACATTCTAATTCACAATTATTCCAATTTGGCTCTTCAATTCTATTTTTTTTATACTTTGGTACAAAAAAATTTCTTCAGGATAAAAAACAGCGTGTACAAATACCCAGCTGCTACCCTCACCCCCCAAATTTTTTCTTTTTTCTTTTGAATTTTAAATTATTATTATTTTTTATTTTTTTTGCCCACATCCAGGGGAAAAAATATTTTTTTTATCTATTTTCAATAATAACTAAGAGTTCAACTAAACTCATAAATTTCGATGCGGAGTGAAATTTTATTAAAATTGTAAAAAAATAATATATATAAACCTATAACATTTAAAAATAAAATGATTTCTTTTGTTCTGCTTTGACACAAATTTTTTTATCCCAGGCAAAAAATGCAGCGCGAAATACCCAGCAGCTACCCTAGCCCTAACCCCACAATTTTTTTTTTGTAATTTTAAATTATTATTATTTTTGTTATTCTGCCCCCTTTCGGTGGGAAAAAATATTTTTTTATATATTTTCAATAATAACTACGGGTTCAACTAAACTAATAACGTTCGATGCGAAGTAAAAATTGGTACGTAAAATCACTAAAATTGTAAAAAAAAAATAGATACAAACCCATAACTTTAAAAATATAATGGGTTCAATGTTAAATACATTAAAATTGAATCCAAAGGATTTAAATTATGGACCCACCTCCACGTTGAGAGTATGAAATTTGGCTTAAAAATAGCTCTCACACGCCTAAAAGGGTGAGGCAAATCACACATGGAATCTAGTAAGCTTTTGTGTTTAAGTGGAACAAAAATGGGATTGGAGGATAATGGAACAAGGCTGAGTTAAAATGGCAAAACGAAAAATTGAGCCAAGTTTAATTGGTTGTCTATGTATTTGGCCAAGATTTAAATCGTTTTACCAAATACTTATTTTACAAAAAACAATTTATTGCGGTTTTCCTACTACTCCTTCCGTTCTAATTTATCTGAACATATTTGACTGAGCACAAAATTTAAGAAAAAATAAAGTCTTTTGTAATGGTGCTAAATAGGTCAAAAAGGACCCTACAATATTTATGTGATTATAAAAGTTTCTTATTAAGGTAGAATTGTAGCTTTAAGCTAAATTATTTTCAAATTTAAATGGCATTATTTTTTTTAGAATGGATCAAAAAGAAAAGATTGAATACATACAGAGACATTTAAAGTTGCCACAATTTTTCATTTAGACACCTAAAATGAAGGTTGTTCCTATTGAGCACTACTACACTAAACTAGTTCCGTTAGGCACTTTTTGACAATTACCAAACTTTCAAAATGTGTGCAATGTGCTTGCGGGTGACGTGGCGAATGACAAATAAAAAAAGATATATATCATTTTGAGTTTAAAAAAAAAGAAAAAAATTATTTTAAAATCTATGTAGTAAACAAAATAAAATAGCATTCTCAAAAAGAAAAAAAAATAATTTATACCCAATCAGAAAATGACACATCGTTAACAAAAGAAAAGACAAAAAAGGGGCATAATGGTGTTCTTAAAATCATTGTTCTTGGTGTTTTTCACTATCCCCATGTTTATTCTTGTTCCAACCACGATTTTAATCCAAATTTTCAAGGGAAACTCCTCTAAATTTTTATAACTTCAACTAAAGATTCCCTATCAAAACTCGAAGACAACCCCAATATTAATTTCTCAATTTTTTATCAAACCAGGTAACTCATTTTAAACCTTCAAGCTTTATAGAGACCCCATTAATGATGTTTCAATTTTTTTTAAATCATGGAAATTATAACATTCCTACAGCGAGCCTGCTTCTCCATCATAACATCACCACCAAAAACCCTCCAAAAAAACCTTAGATCTTATTTTCCCAATCGCACCCAATTCTAACACCATCTTAATCAACTATTATTTTCTTTGTAAATTTGATAATAGAAAATCACTGTCCAACTCGGTTGCAGGTATATGAGTGCTGAAATAAAAAAAATTGTATTTGTTAGGAGGATTAGTGAGACAATTAAGGTATCATAAACTTACAATTTTGCATTTATCAAGCAGAAACTTCTTTGAAATTAAAGACAACTAAATAGAGACATGTTCATATTTGTCTATCCTCTTTATAGATTTTATAAGCATTTACTTTTTCTTTGTTAGTGGAGGATTTGGTAGCGAGGAGGGGAGAGCTTGGCGACTGGTTGTTTGAAAAATGATTGGTTTAGACTTGAGCTAAATCAATGATGGATGCACAATAATAGTGAAAGTGGAGGAGGCAATGGTGAAAATGATAGTGGACATAAAGAAGAAAAAGGAGGAGAAGGAAATAAAAATGACAAAAAAAAAAGCAAAAAAAAAAAACTATGGTATGGCTCTTCATGCATTTATATTCGGTGAAACTCATTCTTTATGTCAACTCAGTAAAAAATGTCTAATTGAAACGAAGTTCATGTAATGTACGAGCTCATTAGAAATACCTCTAAGTTTAGATATCTAAATAAAAAATAGTATATATTCCGCCAAAAGAAAATAAATTCATGTAAATGGAATGTAGGGTGTATCTTTTTCATCAGATTTGTTACGGGTAATAGTCTCATTTTGCATTGATTAAACTGTCAAAGCCATATGTACAATAAATTTTACTTTTACCAATTTCTTGGAAAGGCAAGACATTGTTGAAACGGGAAGACACAGAGACTAAAACAAAAATATTTCGATGTACGTGGAAGGGAATACAACGTTTGGGTACCATATTAATTTCAGTATAACTAAGTACATGTATAAATTTATATCATTATTGTGTATAACACATACAAAAGGGAATAATAATACATGATTAGTGATACTAGGATAAACATTCGAATTGACAAATTGCCCTTGAGAATAAATAACTACTTTTTCCGGTTCATAATAAGTGACAAATTTATTTTTTATTTTAGTCCAAAATAAGTGGTTATTTATATAATCAAGAAAAAATTTAATTTATTTTTTCAAAATTACTTTTATGTACGTATTCCTAAAAAGTCTTTTAACCCACACATTAAATTATATTGCAATATTTAATTAAGGGTAGTTTAATCATACTAACTATTTTTATTTAGATTTTAGTATTTTCTTAACGTGTGTGCCCAAAATAATTGGTCACTTATTGTGGACCGGAGAGAGTATTGATTACTGAAACATGATTTTATTACATTAAATATCTATTTTAATCCAATACTCTCTCCGTTCATTTTTACTTTTTCACTTTACGCATATCAAGAGATACACTTTTTTTTCTTCATGTTATATCCATAATATTTATTACTTATTACAAATTATTTTCTCAAATCTACTAACATATGCATCAATTAATATAATATCATGATAAATTATGTATTTTATTCATTATATTTTAAGGAGCATGAAAAATCAAAACGCGCCAAGTAAAAATAAACTGAGCGAGTATGAAAATTAGAGTTATCTCCTCTTAAATAGAGATTTGAGAACAGAATATCCGACGTGTGCAACTAATAGTTCAAGAAGGTAGGAAATTAAGCGCATTTAGTAGAATTCTTCCTCAAGAAGAAAGTATAGAATAAATTAAGAAATGAAGAGTATAACACTCACTTCATTTTATTTAGTGTAAACACATTTTTTAGAAGTATGCCAAAACAGAGACTCAGAGACCGTTTAGACATAAGAATTTTTTCATTTTTTTCCGATTTTTTTTACTTTTTTTCGGAATTAATGTACAATTTCGCTTGAAGATAAATTTTAAATTTTTTGAATTTACAAAATTCCAAAAACTATTTTTCAAAATTTTCTCTTATATCACTCTCAAAACTTCAAAAACAACCGAAAATTATATTTATGTCCAAACACAATTTTAATTTTCAAATATCATTTTTACTTGAAATATGTTTTCACTTTTTTTTTTTTTTTTGGGAATTTTACATTTGTTATGTCCAAACCCCACTTAGTCCTCACTTATCACAAAGGAGAAATTTGTTGAGTTGACATTGAAGGAAGGGAGAAAAACAACAAAATAATTTATAGTAAGATCTATTTTAGTTCTTAGTCATATACTCCCTCCGTCTCATAATATGTGTCGTGATTTTCTTGTGCATGCATAGTTTTTGATTATTTTATCTTTATTAAATATTGTCACAATTTATGTATGGAAGAGGTTTGATACAACGTTTCCTGAATTTTCTTCTGATTCTCGAAATATTCGATTAGGTCTTGCTAGTGATGGTTTTAACCCTTTTGGGATGATGAGTACCAATTATAGCATTTGGCCTATGATTTTGCTTCCATATAATCTTCCACCTTGGTTGTGTATGAAGCAACCAAATTTTATCCTCTCAATGATCATTCCAGGTCCATGTAAGGCGGGGAATAATATAGATGTATACTTGCAACCCCTTATTAAGGAGTTGAATGAGTTGTGGGGTGAAGGTGTGGAAACTTTTGATTCATCAAAGGATGAAATGTTTAGAATGCGAGCAGCTCTTATGTGGATAGTCACTGATTTTCCTGGACTTAATATTTTATCTGGTTGGAACACACATACCGGATTTGCATGTCCCTCTTGTAATTTTGATACTGAACCTTGTCGACTTCGGCATAGTAGAAAGTGGTGCTTTATTGGCCATCGTCGATTCTTGGCAAGAAATCACAAATTTAGATTGATGAAGCTTCGCTTTGATGGAAATGTGGAAGAGAGCCTCCCCTCCCAAATAAGTTATCTGGGTCCGACATTTTACAACAAGTGAATGATATTGATATCACATTTGGGAAAGCAGCGGAGTTGAATGATAAAAGAAAAAGAAATAGGCAAAAGAGTGTTGGGGGAGATATAACTCAGCATTGGAGAAAAAAAAGCATATTCTTCAGTCTTCCATTTTGGGAATTCAACTTATTACGTCATAATTTAGACCCTATGCATATTGAAAAGAATGTGTTTGATAATATTATATACTCTTTGCTAAATGATAAAGAAAATTCAAAGGATCATGTTAAGGCTCGAAAAGATCTACGAGATATGGGTGTAAGGAGTGATCTTTGGCCAGAAGAGAAAGATGATTATCGGCTTGTTGCATTTACAATTCCAAAAGAGAAGAAAGTATCTTTCCTAAAAACTTTAAAGAATGTCTTAATGCCAGATGGTTACGCAAGTAATATATCTCGTTGTATTGATCTGGATCAAAAACGAATCTTTGGATTAAAAAGCCATGATTGTCACATCATTATGGAACAATTGTTGCCGATTACAATTCGTAATGTGCTTCCAAACCACGTTGTTGCAGTTTTGGTAGAGTTTTCTTCCTTTTTTAGACATCTTTGTCTGAAAAGCTTGAGCCTCTCGGACCTAGAAAAGCTACAAGATCGGGTGTAATCACTCTTAACTACATGAAGATGTTATTCCCTCCAGCATTTTTTACTGTAATGGTACATTTAACTGTCCATCTTGTGGATGAAGTAATACAAGGTGGCCCAGTACATTATCGATGGATGTATTTTGTTGAAAGGTACAACTTCTTTTTTGACATTATTTAAATCGATCTTGTAATATTGTTTCAATGTAAATACTTGTTCTAATACGACACCTTTTTTGTTCTAGATTCTTAGGTCATTTAAAGTCCCTAGTAGGAAATAAAGCACAAGCAGAAGATTCTATAGCTGAAAGTTACATAGTTGAAGAAGCTCTAACTCTTTGTTCTCGGTATTTTGAGGATATTGAGTCAAAAGTAAATAGGCCCAAGCGTGTAAGTGATGAACCAAATCATAGCAAGGCTTATGAAAATTCATCTATGTTCCCTCAACAAGGTAGACCTGTTGGAGGCGCCACAACATTCTCCTTGACTCCTTTGGAGAAAACTCAAGTTCATCGCTATGTGTTACTCATTTGTGCTGCAGTGAAACCATTTATTGAGTAAGAAATTTAATCTTATTTGATATATGAAAGAAGTTTTAGATTAACATGAATTTAATTAATACGTATAGCGCTTCTTTAGTGAATTTAGGCAACACGTCAAAAGGAGTTCAAGAGGGCGAAGACCTTCAACAATAGAGGTAGAGAGAAGAGTTACTAAAGAGTTCTCTGATTGGTTCCCAAAGCAAGTGAGTGAATAGTATTAGAATGCGTCTTCGTAGCTTTCTTATTTTAATTTATAAGTTTTGATGGAATTATTTTTTGTATTTGGATTATGAATCCAGATATAGCAGACACAATATCTGATGATATGAAGTTCTTAGCACATGGTCCAGCGCCAATTGCAAGAAGATTCACAGCTTATAACGTTAATGGATTCAAATTTCAAATTTTGTCTAGAGAACAAGGATTGCAAACTCAAAATAGTGTAATTTTTCTTATTTCTATCACTTCTTGCATTGCATCTAATGCTGATAGAAATGTGAGGCAAGCAGACTTGCCATATTACGGAAAGCTGGAGGATATTATTGAACTTAATTATTATGGCTGGTTCAATATTGTGCTCTTCAAATGAAGTGGGCTGACACTACTCGGGATAGGGGGTTCAAACGGGATGTTTGGAATTATAATTGTGTCAATTTTTCTAAATTGATTCACACCGGTGATCGTGAGGATCATGATCTTTACATTGAAGTATCTCAAGCAACTGTGGTTTACTATGTTGATGATGAAAATGATGAAGGATGGAGTGTGGCTGTACATCTGAAGCCAAGAGATTTATATGACATGGGAGAGGTTGATCCGGGAGAGGTTGATGAAGAAGAAGTATATGAGAACGAGCCATACCAACAACAAGAATTTGAACAATGTTTTGATGTTGATTATGAAAATATCCAAATTGCAATAGATTAGCATATGTCTGGATAGATATAGGCGATGCCTTTTTATTTTAGTTGTGTGCTTTTGATAAATAAAATCAATAGCAGTGCCTTAGACTTTATTCTTGTTTGCTCAGTGAAGTTTTGTTTCATATATGATATAAATGTTACCTTCTTCCATTGATTACTCTACTAAAGTTTTTGTTTCATATATGATATAAATGTTACCTTCTTCCATTGATTACTCTACTAAAGTTGTAATGTTTTAGTTTTCGGACAGATATGATATACATTCTTGCCTCAGTATTTACTTATATTTTATGATTTACAGATATGCCGAAGACCAAGCATTGGCAGAACTTGCAAAAGTCAATACAAGAGAATGCACAACCAGTTCCGTCAGTTGAAGCAACAACAAAGTCGGGTTCGTCTCAGTTCGGTTCATCAGTTCAGGCAAGAACAAAGCCGGCTTCATCGGTCCAGGCCACATCACAGTTTGGTTCATTAGTTCAGGCCACATCACAATTGGCTCCGTTGGTTCAAGTCGTATCACAGCCGACTTCGTTCTTTCCGTCCGCATCACAGCCGACTTCGTCTTTTCAGGCTGCATTGCAGCCGGCTTCATCAGTTCAGGTCGCATCGCACCCTGCACCATCCAGAACGTGTATTCAACGTGAGTCAATGCTTTCGTCTCCTCCTCTTCTTCTCCTCATGTTCTTCTTCTTCTCCTCCTCTTCTTCTCCTTCTCCTCTTCTTCTTCTCCTCCTCCTCCTCCTCTTCTTCTTCTTCTTCTTAAAAGTCCCCAAAATGCTGGTGGTTTTTTTTTTTTTAAATTTGCCATACCAGCAATAAGATAAGAAATCTATTGCGCATAAATTGTTGGTTGAACCTCCTCCAAATAAATTGCAGCAAATGGTTTAGGAATATTGTTAGCCACAAATGGATGGTTGACCCTGTTTCTGCACTCCAAACAATTGTGATTATAATGAAAATAAATTTGACATCGTTTAGTAGGAACAAAAGGTGGTCTACCCAAAATAGTGGTCGTAATGCAATGAAAGAAGGAAGTGAGCCAGTAGCATTTAATCCAGACATTGAACCAGCCATAATAATTAAGTTTATATCACTTAATCTGAATTGAAGTTTTGATTAGTTTATATCTAACATTTGTTTAATTTGCTTATGTTTTGTGAATTACAGATATGCCGAAGACCAAGAGTTGGCAGAACTTGCAAAAGTCAATTTAGAGGAATGCACAACCAGCCCCGTCAGTTTAAGCAACAACAAAGTCGGTTCAGGCCACATCATAACCAACTTCGTCCTTTCGGTCCGCACAACCAACTTCGTCCTTTCAGTCCGCATCACAGCCGACTTCGTCCTCTCAGTCCGCATCGCATCCGACTTCATCAGTTCAGGCCGTATCGCAGCCTATTTCATCAGTTCAGGACACATCACACCCTGCACCATCCAGAAAATGTATTCAACGTGAGTCAATGCAACATTGAACTGTAGATGCTATAGGTACGCTTTCGTCTCCTCCTCTTCTTCTCCCCTTGTTCTTTTTCTCCTCCTCCTCTTCTTCTCATTCTCTTCTTCTTCTTCTTCTTCTTCTTCTTCTTCTTCTTCTTCTTCTTCTTCTTCTTCTTCTTCTTCTTCTTCTTCTTCTTCTTCTTCTTCTTCTTCTTCTTCTTCTTCTCCTCCTCCTCCTCTTCTTCTTCTTAAAAGTCCCCCAAATGCTGCTGGTTTTTCTTTTTTTAAAAATCAGCCATACCAGCAATAAGATAAGAAATCTATTCTCTGCTAAAAGTCCCCAAAATGCTGCTGGTTTTATTTTTAAATCTGACAATTCTGAATCAATTTGAGAATGAGATACTCTACTCTTATATGAAAAATTCAACAAGAAGCTTCATCTTTATGTGAAAAATTCAACAAGAAGCTTCTAATTTTTTTATTTAGATTTCCCATAGTTAAGATACTTCCTGGCACATAATGCAGTCAAAGGCAGCCTGTTTTGCGTTGAATGAGCATTTCATTGATCTTGTCCATTCTCCGAATCACATAGATGTTATTGTTCAGAGTAGAACTTAACAGATAGCTTTCCAAAGGGAGGTTTCAAAAGAACTCTACTAATATTATTCGTGTGCATATTTAATTCTAGAAACATCCATCAACTCAAAGACTTGCTTTCGTAATGTAACATTCTTTGATTGCAACTTCTCCTTGGATATTCTCTTCCTCACATTATTTTTTTTTCCAGCGTAGAAACCAAACAAAAAAGCTCCATTCTTCCTGAAGTCTAGACCATAATGACACTGTGTTTTCTATAAGATAATTTAGGCTAAATAATCTCAATGGAGATGGTATAATTACATGGACAAGTCCTGTCACATAATTAACTATGTAGAACAACCACAAAGCTATCAATTGCCAAGCATCAAAATTAGTAATCACTCAGAGGTGAAGAAACTTGCTGGAAATGTTAAGATATGACCAAATTTGTAAAAATCTTTGCAAGAGTATTACATGACTAGTAATCTAGAAAGCAAGAACAAAATAGATTAGATTGACAGCTTCTCGATGACACTAATATCATGTTTTACAGTTAGAAACATAAGTTTGCAAATGTCTACATATTGTTGGCATTCTGAAAGAAGGCACAATATGTCAATAACTAGTCTCAAGCTTCAATGATTTTTCTAATTTACCGGATTCTTATATTGGCATTCGTTTCCAATTATAGTTTTGCTTTTAAAATATGATTTATCACCACATGTTCCTATTCAGCCATTCAACTTTCAAAGGCTCAAAATCCATAAGTTTTCTGTTTGTCTAAACTTGTTTTTTTTAATTAAAGATTTGGAAGAAAATAGGAAGAGGCTCAAAGTGAAAGTTAGGGATGTTCTAAATTTATCCGGTGAAGAACGTATCGTGCTTGAATTCGATTATCTGGACGAACCATTTGGAGAAGCACAAGGCATTCTTGCTGGCTTTTGTGGAATTTTATCAACTGGCTGCTCCTTATTTCCAATTCACTTTGAGAAATGGCCAGATTTACCTATATCATACTTTGACCATGTATTTGATCGAATTGTAAAGGTATAAGCTCTAATTCTTTTTGCTACATGTCTATTTTGTTGTTGGACTTTTCCATGTAACATATAAGCTAACCAATGTTTTATTCTTGAAGAAACGATTTTGTTTTAAGACAACCGAGTCAGTTGCACGACGTTATGTTTATAATTCTATTTGGAAAAAGTGGAGCACGGATAGGCTAAACTTGTGGAGAGAATTCTATGATCCACTCAAAAGTAAAGCTCAGATTATGGAAAATATTCCGATTGGGATTCCAGGGGATCAGTGGACTACATTTGTTGATTATCGTTTTAAAGAAACAACTATGGTATTTATTTAATTACTTCAACTTGTATGTTTGATTATATTTATTTATTTATGTGATTGACTTTCAAGTATTTTTGTTAAAGTAAATGTGCAGAAGGGATACTGAAATTCGAAAGAAACAAAAATTTACACATACATGTGGCTCCAAGCCTAACTCTAGAAGAAGGGCTGAAATGGTAAAAGATGTTAATTTATGTCATTTGACTTTATTAAGCTAATTTATGTAACTATTCCAGTTAAGTTATTTTGTTGGATATTTTATTTATAGATGGCCGAGACTGGACGAAGGCCTGGACGCGCACAAGTTTATCTTGATACTCATAAGAAACAAGATGGAACATATGTGAATGAGGCGGCAAAGGAGATATGTGTAATTTTCTGTACACTATTTGTACATGTTTACATAAATGTTTCTGAAGACTCTCTGTACATGTTCACACTCTTTTGATTTGGTACGGTTCGATTCAAACAATTTAATTGGTTTTTAAAGATTCATTGACACCTCCGGTGAACAATCTGGTTGACTGACCACAGTAATAACTTTCCAAGAGACCTCTGTCGACTAGAAAAATTAGCTAAATGTACTATGATCTCCATTTTCTTGTTGTTCAGAATTTTGATGATTTGTATTATGTTGTCTGTCTCCTACATTCTCTGTATGTTCTTCTTCCTGTGATTCTCCTGTTTCATCCTCCTCTTCTTTCTCTGTTTCTTCTTCTTTATCATAGTATAATAGGGACTATAATAGGGACAGTTATAACCTGATGCAACCGAAGATGACTTTAAATCAAATGCTCGTTAAATACTTGAAAGTTGAATATTTATGCAAATTAGAATATTTACACAGGATTGCTAGTGAAAGTAAGAAAACAGATGAATGCCTTTCATCAAATTTTCAAAATTTTGGAGTTAAAGAAATAGAATGTCCTGTGAAATACTGCTTGAAAAGTAAAATGTATAAAAATCTGGACATGATTTTTGCAGAAAGACATACTTGTGATATAGATAAGTAAACAATCACATTCGTTTTGCGACTTTAGAGTTGAGATAATATCTTTATTACATTCTCATCTTTTGTTTATTCTAATTGTTTGGCGCATCAGAATTGACATCTAATTATCCTTCTTAACATGCGAGTATTACACAGTGATTACAATCAATTGGAACATACGTGAATCACATAGCAAGTTTTGGATTAAAAAAATGCAATTTTCTTTTTTAAATAAACTTCTCACTTACTAATCTTAACTTTGTCTTAAGGTTTCACAATATGATAGAATTACTGAAATATAGTTGTTAATTCAAAGGACGCTGCATAAACATTCAACTTTCAAGTATTTAACGAGCATTTGATTTAAAGTCCGTTTCTATATAGTTAATCAATTCTTAAAATGCAGAATGTTGTTACTCAATTATCAGCAGGTACTTCTAACTCCTTCCAAGTTTTCACCTTTTATAAAGCATTAATTTGTATACACGCAAAAGGGTAAAATTCATTGACTTAAAAATTAAACGCACATGCTTACACTTGCACTGCCAAAGTTTCAACTGAAAGCATCAACTTTTTTTGAATCTTTGTCATCTTCGGTTGCATCAGGTTATAACTGTCCCTATTTTAAGTGTTGAGAACGAACACAACATAGTATCTCCGGGTATCAACATTAGTTATGCATATTTCAAAAACAACCTCTACTGTAGCATTGTTACTGATGGAGTTGAAGATGCGGATGAAACTCCTCCACCTTCTGGACTGTTTGGTTCTTCACCTGCACCCAACATTTTGGATTTTGAGAGAATGAATATTCACTCAAAACAGAGAAATATATTAAGTCCAGCTCCAATAGAGTGTTTATTTGAATACTTAATCAAAGTGACTCAAGATATGCATGGTATCTTTTGTTGAGTGTAACACAAAAGGAAGAACTGAAGATGACAATAGTTGCATGGTTAAGAATTGTGCTTTTTATAAGTGTTAGTTGTACAGCCGGGTTGTGCTTTTATAAGTGTTAGTTGTGACTTTGGTTAAGAATTGTCATAATTGATTTTTTTTGGTGGAAATATTGGTTGGTTTGTCTGTTCTCTTTTGTTTATTATTCAATTGCACAGTAGCATGTTGGGCAGGTTGGTTGGTTGAAGTTTGTTTAGTTCTTTTTTCTTGAGATCTCTTTTTTGCTTTTCTTAGTGTGCATTTAGTTACTTATTAATGTTGTGACAAACAATATGTAGGAAAAAACTGAGCTTGCTTTGAGCCAAAGTACGGTGGATGAGTCTGAAGTTTCCCCGAATGATGCTGTTAGTAAAGTGCTAGGAAAAGAGCACTCTGGAAGGGTAAGGTGCTTAGAATTAGGAGCTGTCCCCAACAAAGTTTTTAAACATGCAAGACCTCATTATTATGGTATGAATGCTTCAAGTAGTGATGCTTCATGTTTGAATCATTGCCAAGAGAACTACGATAAATTGTTGAATGCTCACAACCAAAGTCAAGAGAACTACAATAAATTATTGAATGCTCACAACCAAAGTCAAGAGAACTACAAAGAAATAGCGAATTCGAACAGACACATGATGAATGCTTTCAAGGCATAAACGATAATGAAAGAAGGGACAATACCACAACAATTTGCGGGGTTCTTTGCTTCTCCTCCTACAACGGTAAATAAACTTGTGATCTTTTTTTTTTCAACTGATATTTCTTGTTTCTAGAATTATAGTTATATTTGTACTGCTCAAGAAATAACTCAAGTTATAATTAGCATTCAAAAGATCTTATTTTTTATTTTTTTTTTGCAGCCCAGAGATGTAGGTAGTGGATCCCTATCACCCATAGGTGCAAGAAGATCATCCGATGGCAGTAATCCAAGTGACAACATTTGATGTTCTTTATAATTCAATTAGATAATTAATTATGACAATGTAATTATGTGATTGGAGCAGATGTTAGAATGGATAGGGTGAATGTTTTATGTTAAAATTTAGTTTGGTGCTACTGTATGCAGCTATAAACATTGCTAAATCTGCTTTGAGCATTTTTTGTCGCCTTGTCATTTATATATGAAAGTAATACTTTTGTGATGCTAAATATGTTGATATTTTTAATAAGTGTTGATAAATATTATATTTTTTGGTTAGATTATGGCGTGGACAGATTTATTAGTAGATAATATTTAAAATTCAATATTTGTATAAACGCAGTAAAATAAATTAATATGTTTAACGAATTGCGTGTGTTTGGACTGCCGCAACTTGTAATTTTTTTTTTATAATTTAATAATCAATTTACGGGGGTTAAACTGCAACAAAATAACTGCTGCTAATTAATTGCGGCAATCGTGGCAGCGATCGCCATATAACTCCAGTAAATTGATTGCGGCGAACCTTTTTACAGCAGTTTCGTGAACCGCTACAACAACAAATTGCGGGAGTTACCAACTACCGCAATTTGTAAATATAACTGCCTCAATTTAACCCATTTTTTGTAGTGACATTATCAATATTTTTACTAAATATGAATGTAATTAATTTACTTTAAATATATGAAGAGCCACCTAGGATAATTAACAAATCAGTAATGCAAACTCTTCCAACAAAATAAATGGCATTCATCTTTCCTTCAAACAAAATTTCAAACTAAAACTATTGGGGAGCCAAAAAATTCAACTTGAAAGTTACTTTAATTCCATTTGAAAATTCAACATTCCCCACAAAAGACTTTCTATTAAAAAAATGCTTCACTAAATCCAACACAAAGTCATCAATTTCCATTAATCCAAATAAATATAAATATGCCTGCTGAACTTCATGTTGCTAGACCACAAATTCCTGATCCAAATATTACTACAGAAACTATTCCTGACCAAAATATTGAATATACCTATCAAAGAGTTAGAACGTCTTTTGTGTATTAATTAATTGTTTTTGGATTTAAATACAGAGACAAGTTGTGAAGACGATACAATACCATTTGGTATTTAAAATATTGATTTCATTAGTGTAAACATTAGTCAAAGAACTCATGCAGTGCACATACCAAAGTAGTGGGCAGTTGTCTTTTTGTAACTGGTAGTACCGTGTCTCTTTAGTGCTTGCATCTACTACTTTCTTCCTTTCGCCTATAATAACTTTTTGATTTTGATCCAAAATAAATATCTAGTTAAGTAATTAAAAAAAAATTAATTTATTTTTACCTTTTTACCCTTTGTATGCAGAAGAGCAATAAATATCACTATAATCATGTGCCCAATATTTAATAAAAGTAATTTAGTCATACTAGGTATTTTATATATAATTTAGTATTTTCTTAATGAACGTGTTAAAAGTAAAAGAGACATTTATTATGGACCGGATGAAGTATCATTTTGTGTAAGATCATGGTCTAAATAGTTAGGAATGTCAACTACAAAATAGGAATTAATTTAACATTAGCCCGCCAAGTGTCTATATGCTGTCAAGTGCCATGGGCAGATGTTAAAAAATAGTTGTGAAGTTCAAGTGGAAAACAAGAGTGAAACGTACGGGTTTCTAAGTGGTTTAAAAGGGACTAATGCTAGGCATTGAGCGGGTCTTAATGTAAGCTAAAGAACAAATTGTGTGCTATGTCAAAGTGGGATTGTGATCGACTTGTGATCATAGTCAAGTGAGAGTTCCTTTGTAACTTTTCAAATTAATACAAAGATTGGGATTTTCCCGTACTTGATTGTGTTCTAATTACGTTTGGTGCCTAAATTTATTTTAAGTACAAACTTGTTGAAAATTTGGCTAATGTGTATTCAGATTCAGACGCCTGAATCTGAATACACATCTGAATATATTAAGATATGTATTAAAATCTGAATAGAAATAATTAATACTGTTTGATTTTTAACATCTGAATGTATTAAATTTATCTTTATTTAAAAATTAATAAACATAAAATTCAAATGAAATACTAACTAATCAATATTCTATCAATAAAATAATAGTTTTTTTAAAATATGATAGTTGTTGGTGGTGATGACTAGTGGGTGATATCGACTAGAGGTAGTGGTTGGTGGTAGTTTTGGTTGATGATGGTGGTTTATGCTAGTAGCTAGTAGTGATTGGTAGTGGTGGTGATTATGATTGAGGATGGTGGTGGTGGGTGGTGATAGTTAATAATAGCGGGTGGTGGTAGTAGTTGTGACTGAGATAGGTGGTGAATGAGTGATGGTATGTTATAATGGTGGGCAGTTGTGGTAGTTGAGGTGAATGAGTGTTAATTGTGGGTGAGAATGGTATATGGTGGTCGGAGTGGTGTGGATAATGGATGGTGATAAATGCGGCTATAGTTGAGGATGATGATGGCGTGGTGGTGGTAGTGGAGGTGGTGGTGGTGGTTGAGTAGGGTGGTATTGGTGTCATGGTGGTAGTTGGTAATGGTAGGCGGTGACGTTAGTTAATGATGAATATGTGGTAGTTGAGGTGAATGAGTGTTAATTGTGGGTAAGAATGGTATATGGTGGTCGGAGTGGTGTGGATAATGGATGGTGATAAATGCGGCTATAGTTGAGGATGATGATGGCGTGGTGGTGGTAGTGGAGGTGGTGGTGGTGGTTGAGTAGGGTGGTATTGGTGTCATGGTGGTAGTTGGTAATGGTAGGCGGTGACGTCAGTTAATGATGAATATGTGATATCATCTTAATGAAATTAAGTCTCTGTCGTAGATCTTAATCATATAGACCTATTCACACTCATTAAGTGACTATAAAGTTAAAAAATAAATATACTTAATGATTAAGATCTGAATAATTAAAATTGAGACTTTAAATCAGTAAGGTTCAAACTTTAACAAAGAATCAGAAAATGTAAAAATGGATTCAAAGAAAACTTTATGCATTTTTTTTATGAGGAATATTTCAAAGAAGGAAAATTTCATCAAATGCAAAAGGGTCAAGACAAAATACCCAATAAAGCCGAAGTTACAAATTTAAACTAATCCGAAATTTTCAAAATGAAAGAATAAAATTTAGCACATGACAAATTTCATGGGAATAAAGTCAGTTATTTTTCTTTGTTAAACATGAAATTAGCGAAGAAGACAAGCATATCAAACCATAGTATATCATCAAATGCGCAAGAAGGATCAAAACAGAAAACCCAGCAGGGGAAAAAGTTTCAAACTTGATGCAAGGATTAGTATCTTTCTAAATATTTACAAGAGAGAGAAGATGGGTTTGAGTACAAAGATTCACCCTTTTCACTTTTTAACTCAATACCTTGATGTTTTCTTTTGTAAACTCAATACTTCAAAAACAACTCATTGTACTAGTAAACAAGCTGGATCAGTTCTCCTGCATGCTGAATTTCCTTACTATCATCAAACAACTACATGATACTTGTTCCTTTACAAGTCCGCATAATGATATACTCCCTCTATCATCAAACAACTGCATGCTGAATTTCCACTACAAGAAATTTGCTATTTTCCGACTACCAAAATAGTCGGAAAGTAGTCGAAAAAGTACCTTTTCCGACTACTTTCCGACTGATTTAGCGTAATCGGAAAAGGATTGGTCGGAAAATATTTTCCGACTAATGTAGTCGGACATTTCCGACTACAGTAGTCGAAATATATTTTCCGCCAAAAATTAAAAAAGCAGCTATTTTCCGACTAAAGTAGTCGGAAAATAAGAAAATATATTTTTACCAAAAAATCAAAAAGCAGCTATTTTCCGACTGAAGTAGTCGGAAAATAAGAAAAAATATTATTTATTTTAAAAACTATTTCCGACTACAGTAGTCGGAAAACTAGATAGAAATTTGATAGCATGCTGCCATTTTCTTAGCACATCACCTGTTAAATGCAAAATATTATGACAAACCAATTCCAACATCAACAACAAACATTCAAATCATCATGTCAAACCAAAATATTACGTCAAAATATTTAATATAAAATCTGAATAGCTAATACATATCAACACTAATATAATAAAGTCTAAACATCATTCAAATCTACCATAAAGTCTAAATATAAAATTTAAACATCCAAAAACAGTAATCAACCTTAAATCCCTACTACACATCAGAATCAGACTCTTCATCATCATAAAATAAAGAACTAAAATCTCTGAAAATAGTCTTAAAATTATGATCCCACATATTATTCTAATGCACGTGTCTCAACCCATCCTTCCCTTGAACCGTCTTTCTTCTTTTTCTTATGTGTCTCCGCAAAGACCTCAACATCAGACACTGGTCCCCCTTTTAAAATTTCCTGCAAATATAGAAAAGTCCAACTAAGAATTGATTGTAGTCCGCAAAGACCTCAGCATCTATTTTGAGAATAATTACTGGTTGACTGAATATACACATGAGCTTTAGATAGTTTTAACAAATGCAATACAAACAAGAAAGCCAGGAAATCACATTAAAGACATAGTGAGATTGTAACGACCCGGCCCGTCGTTATGAAAATTTCCACCCCGTTACCTTGCATTAACATATCTTATGCTTCTATATCAGTGTTAGAACCTATCGGGTGAGTTAGGAGTGAGTTGAATTAAAAATGAAGCAAATAGCATGTTTGAAGGAAGTTTGAATATGGAAAGTCAACCTAGAGTTGACTATCGAGTTAGAATGCTCGGAATCGAATTCGATGATTCGACTAGTTTCGAGGGATCATTTATGACTTAGGAGAGCAATCGGAATTGAATTTGGAGATCCGATGTAGAAATAGGCTTGAATTGGCTAAGGTTGAATTTTGGCGAAATCCGATCGATAGGTGAGATTTTGATCCAGGAGTCGGAATGGAATTCCGACAGTTGCAGTAGCTCCGTTAGGTGATTTTGGATGTGCCTGCAAAATTTTAGGTCATTCGGACGTCGTTTGATCGGGTTTTGGATTGAATGTTAGTTTTGAAAGTTTTGAAGAAACTTAGGCTTGAATCCGTGTGTAATTGGTGATTTTGATGTTTAGGATGGTGTTTTTATGATTGGAACAAGTTCGTATCGTGTTTTGGAGTATGTTGGTGGTTTTCGTTGGGGTCCGGGGGCCTCGGGGTGAATCCGGACCATCATCCGGGCATTTTGAACATGGCAAAATCTGCTGTAAATTGCAGATCACTGTGCAGAAGGCTAAGCCTTCGCGTTCGCGAGGGCAAGGCCCGCGTTCGCGTAGGCTGGGGCACTTTGGTCATCGCGTTCGCGAGGAGGACGGCCGCGATCGCGTAGAAGGAATCTGGGAAGCATTGCGTTCGCGTGGATGGAAGCCGCGTTCGCGTAGAAGGACCTCCGGATGGCTTAAGAAATGTGCATCGCGAACGCGTGGGGGCATGTCGCGTTCGCGAAGGGAAAATGGATCAGTGCATCGCGGACGCGTGATAGGTAACGCGAACGCGAAGAGTAAAATGATGCTGGGCATCGCGAACGCGTGGGAGCTCACGCGAACGCGAAGAGCAAATTTGTCTGGCAGTGAAATTAAAACGAGAAACATTTCACTTACGGGTTCATATACCCAAAACACCATTTTTGAGCCCTAGAGAGAAGAAATCACGGGAAAACGCTGGGAAATCATCGGGTATTCATCGGAGGTAAGTTTCTTGACTCAAAAACATCATTCTATGGTAGAATTAACATCAATCTTCATGAATTTGGGTAGAAATTGTGAAGGATTGTGGCCTAGATATTGAAAACGAAAATTTGGGTTTTGAAAGGCCAATCGAACTCCGATTTTGGTAAATTTTATATGTATGGACTCGTGGCGAGACGAGGGTTCTGGAAATATGAGTTTCGAAATTTTTCGAGATGTGGGCCCGGGGCTCGAGTTTTACAAATTTCGTGATTTTTGATATTTTTCGAGTTCTTTCGATTGGGTGATGTTCCATTAGCCTATTTTGATATATTTGTGCTGATTTGTGCTAGTTTTGACGTGCGTGGATGCCGGTTCGAGCAGCTAAGGCGTCGCGGGCATGAGCTTTCGTCGGTTCGAGGTGGGTAATACTTGTAAATGATGTCCTGAGGGTTAGTAAACCCCGGACTTGCACATCTTAGTGTTGTGTTGAGGTGACTTGCACGCCGGATAATGGGCGTGGGGTAGAGCACCATTGGGGATTGTGACTTGGTCCGTCCCGCGTAATAAATAATAACACCTAATTGTTGAAATGAATTGGACTAATTATCATGTTTGGGCTTCGTGCCAATTATTTGAATTCTTCAGGG
>JASVEL010005184.1:0-42591 GCA_032618575.1 Nicotiana noctiflora | reverse complement strand
CAACTTGTCACGACCCTAGTTCACCAATTGTGAACCTGTCGTGATGGCACCCAATCCCCACGACTAGGTAAGCCTAACACATTGCGAAATCTATAAGTTTTAATTACTTAAATAAGAAACAGTGGAAAATAACATAAAGATATGTAATCCGTGCCACTTGGCACATACATCCGTCACACAATAAATAAACACTACCAAGATCCGGAACCCCACAGTAACACAGACTAAAAGGGAAATACAACTGTGGCTCTATGTGTAAAGAGTATCTAACGATGAAATGAAGAAAATGTCAACTAGTAATACTAGAATAAAGGGAAGCCTCCGGATCCGCGGACGTAGCGTATCATACCTCGAAGTCTCCCGGAAAGCCGCAGAATCACCTAGTACGAGCCTCCTCTGATATGTACCCGGATCCGCACAACAAAAGTGTGCAGTAAGAGTAGCATGAGTACACCACGGCGGTACTCGGCAAGTGCCAAGCCTAACCTCGATGGAGTAGCGACGAGGAAGGTCAGGGCCCTACTGAGAAACAATAATAATACGATGACAACAAAATAAACAGTTTGACAGATAACAACAAAATTTCCAAAATAACAACATTTACCGAAACTGTCTACAACCAAGCTAATAACAAATAACCAACTCAAATAAACAAATCCAGGATCTCTGGGAATTGAACCCACAGTCCCATTCTCAGTACCCCTGGGTCTCCGGGAATCGAACCCGCAGCCCCATGTCTCAATAATATCACAATAACTCAGGATCTCCGGGAATCGAACCCGCAGTCCCTACCAATAAATAACTCAGGATCTCGGGAATCGAACCCGCAGCCCCTACCAATAAATAACTCAGGATCTCGGGAATCGAACCCGCAGTCCCTACCAATAAATAACTCAGGATCTCGGGAATCGAACCCGCAGTCCCTACCACTAAATAACTCAGGATCTCGGGAATCGAACCCGCAGTCCCTACCAATAAATAACTCAGGATCTCGGGAATCGAACCCGCAGTCCCTACCAATAAATAACTCAGGATCTCGGGAATCGAACCCGTAGTCCCTACCAATATCACGTCGGGTCTCTGGGAATCGAACCCACAGCCCTGGGTCTCCGGGAATCGAACCCGCAGTCCACAAACACAACCAATTAAGGAAATCCACAGAGAGAAATAATTATGCTCAACTATAACTTCACCGAAAAATAGTGCCAATAATTAACAAGGAATTCAAACAAGGCAGTTAGGCAACCAAACAGCTAAGTGCTACCTAATCATGCTCTTCTAACCACTACCGGGTAAAATATCAAATTAACAACCAAAGACAGGGATATCGCTCATCGAACATTTCTGAATAAAATACGTGTTCATCAACCAGCGCATGTACACGCCCGTCACCTCGCGTACAAGGCATTTAAACTATCACATAATATCCTAGGGGTGAAAATTCCCCACACGAGGTTAGACAAGCCACTTACCTCAATTCCGGTACAAAACCGCTAAGTAATAACCCTCTTGCCACGAATGTCGGCCTCCACAAGTGTAGAATCTGATAAAAATCAATAGAATCACGTCAAAATAGGCCAATTGGGCATTACCCAATCAAATTAACTCAAAATTCACCAAAACCCACAAGTTGCCAAAACCCGACTTTCGGTACGCTTATCGAAAAATCACGAAAGTCACATATTCGGAACCCTCATTTCAATACGAGTCTAAGCATATCAATTTTTTTCCAAAATCGGACTCCATTTGCCCATTCAAAACCTTGATTTTCTAAAGTCCAAGACTAGGGCTAAACCCTCCATAATTACCCCAAATTCCTCCATTTTCATGATATAATTGCATGATATTATCAATACTAATCATAATATGAGTTCATAGTTGATTACCTGATGTTTTCCCTTGATTTCCTCCTCAAAATCGCCCAAAATCGCCCTAAGCCGAGACCCCCAAATGTTAAAATGTTTCTGAAATTTTTCTAACTTCTGATACACTTACTTACACCGATTTTCGCTTCTGCGGAACATTTTCCGCTTCTACGCTCCCGTATCCGCGACCAAGCGGTCGCTCGACGGCTCCAGGCCCGGCCGGCCATTTCCGCTTCTCGCGAACAGAGGGCCGCTAGCCGGCTCCGCTTCGCGCAAGAAGCATCCGCTCGCGGACAACTCCGCCCTCGCGCATAACCGACCGCTTCGCGGTCTCGCCCAGCGGATAAACGTCCGCTTCGCGGACCATGCCTGTGTTCTCTCGTCCGCCTCTGCGATCATTGGGTCGCACCGCCGACCCCGCTTCAGCGGAAATTCTTCCGCTTCTCGCGGAACCACCCGCTCCTCGCGCACCTCGTCCGCCTCGCGGACTCGCTCCCTGCGTCCAAGTCCGCGAGGAGCGAACCAACAGTAGCAGGCACCAGCCTCGCAATTTTTCCACGTTTCTCCCGATTAACCATCCGAAAACACCCCGAGGCCCCCGGACCTCATCCAAACATACCAACACATCTTAATACCTCATTCGAACTTGCTCCAATCCTCAAAACACGTCTAACAACATCAAAACCCATAATTCGCATCGAATTCAAGCCTAAATTTCTTAAAACTTTCCGAATTGCACATTCGATCAAAAACCCGTCCAAACGACGTCCGAATGACCTCAAAATTTGCGGACATATCCAAAATCACATAACGAAGCTACAGAAATTGTCGGAATTCCATTCCGACCCCCGGATCAAAATCTCACCTATCGATCGGATTCGCCAAAATTTCAACCTTCGGCATTTCAAGCCTAATTGAGCTACGGACCTCCAAAATACATTCCGAACACGCTCCTAACCCCGAAATCACCTAACGAAGCTAATGGAACCATCGGATTTCCGTTCCGAGATCGTCTTAACACTGTTCCAGCTACGGACCGTTTTCTAGTTTCAAAGCTCTTATTTAGGGACTAAGTGTCCCAAAATGCTCAAATTTTCGGAACCGACTCTCCCGGCAACCCACAATAGCAGAAATGAACTTAGGGGAACAGTAAATTTAAAGGATTTGTAGTACTTCTCCACTTGCGCCTTTAGATTTTCAGATTTCTCCAATATCTGTCTCGAGCAAAGATTTACATCGCTAGAGTCATCGTTGGTTATAGAGCTAGGAAGAAGCTTTTGAATAACATACAGAACATCACCCACAAGAGATCCCACCTTTTCCAAGATCTCATTCAAAATCCTACCACTAATAAGATGTTTCGATGCATCAGCAAGAAAAACCAACAAGAACTCTATTGCCACATCAATATCTTGAGCAGAGACATTGTTAGGAAAGTTCTCAAGCTTTTTGTTTTTGAGATACACCAGCAGACATTGGAGATGATATGAAAAATCTTTCGGTAGTTTCTTGTCCTTAAAAGTTATCGATCGAATAAACTTTGAAGCCTTTAGTTCACACAGAAAAATCTTCTTCATTTCAAGTTCCACTAGCACAACCAAGCATAGTAAAAGAGGAGGTTTACTCTCGATATCAGATGTATCATACATATCCTTATTAATCCAAAGAGCAAGACAGAAGTGTCCGATTTGTTTAGCCATGAATTGCATTCGGATGCTCAAACCTTTTTGCTTCTCATGCTCAATGTTGCCATTAATCTCTGTGTTATATAAGTATATCAGAAACCTCATTCTCTTTTGAATGCATTTCAATTGCTTCAAAAATATCTGTCTGTCTTCTGAAGAATTCTGACTTCTTTACTGAAAAAAGGGTCAGACGAGAAAAAGTACCTCAGTGCATCGTTTAGATTATTGTCGATGCAATCCATATATTCCGACAGATAGAATGAAAAATCATTCATGTCATAACTGTAACTTAATCTGACAATACAATCAATGAATACCAGCAATTGTGTTACTATCCTTTCCACATTAAGGTTAGGTTTGTATTCATCTGAAATTCCACCAAAAACCGAGTTAAGCATTTCCACAATCAGTTGAGCCTTCTTTGTGATTTTGTCCAAGGAATCGCGCAAAAGAGCATGAGGATACTTTAAAAACGTCCTCAAAAATCTGAGCTCCATTTCAAGTGTCTCAATTTGATTAATCTTGACAACATCGATATCGCCTCTACTCTTAATCCTTCTTAAGTGATCCAACACATCCTCAATGTCGTTATGAGCCATCTTCCCAACATAAAGTAGAAATTCCTGCAAGTTCATCCAACTTATGTTATCCAATGATCGGGAAATCAAAAATACAAAAAACATTGTTATATTTCCAAGACTCCAGATAGGCAGAAGTATCTATGTCCATCCCAAACTCAATCTTCACTAACAACTTGTTTGGATTGTTGCTACATGTTAGTTTTATAATGTACGTATTGTATTGTATTGATTAATGAATACAATGTTTGGATAGATTGTATTATTTGCCGTAGTTTCATGATGTTATGAACTAACAATACGACGAATGAACTTCCCACATTACTAAGAAAAAATAGGATACAGAGTAGAATTACTATACAAAATAGTATAGCAAAGGATAAAATACTAATAATGAAGGGCAAGATGAAAGAAAAAAAAGTAAGGAAACAACGTCCCCACACCAAATCCATCGTTCCATAAAGTGGCACTTTTCGTTGTAACAATGTATTTAACGATACGATACAATAAAATTTAAGAAAAATTAAAATAAATATTGTATTTAAAGTAACAATACGATACTAACAATCATCTAGAAAAGCTGTAAACCATGTTAACTATCATGATTAAGTGATTATTGGTAGGCTCTTGTCCCGTGATGGACTTAAATGCTTTAAGCAGCCGGGCTTACACTCCCAGCCACACTCAACGCTCAAAATTCATAATAGAGCCCTATATTTGTATGTTAATCACTAGAGCGCCAATGTTTTGCATATGTTCCTTAGGGGAGGGGTATTTGTGACTCAAAGTATAACAGTGAGGACATTTAAATTCGATAACTCGTAGAAGGATATATATATAACAATGTATCAAAGTACAGGAGGAAATATGACCATTTTCCCTAATTTAATTTCCAGGTGAACAAATATATCCCTTATATTTCAATATTATTCTTTTAAATAGACTCTCTCTCTCTCTCTCTCTCTCTATCTATATATATATATAGATAGAGTTTTTAGATTATGTTTATTTTTATGATGGCTTTTTAATCAGCAATATTTATATTACATAATTTTATTGTCTTTATTATTGAATATTGTAGAATAATACCACGACACATCTCATATTTTGTATTATTTTCTTGGAAAATACTTTATATAGTTGTATCTTACTAGGATATTAAAGAAATATTTTGAGCACAAGTTATATGTTTTGTTCTAGGAAGATTTTACCGAAAAAACCCTGAATAACCTGAAAACCCGAGATTAAAAAACTCAAGTTTTATTTGTTTGGTTTGGTCTTTAGATTTAATAACCCAACATAATTGATTTAGTTTAGTAATTGTAAAATTCAGACCAACCCAATCTACGTACACCCTTACCTATCCACCTATTGAGCCAAAATATCTCCATTGTTGTCTTAGTGACTCAATTATGCCCTTATTACTAACGAGTTTATCTATAAAAAAAATAGAAAAAATTAATGATTATCTATGTGTTACCGTTCTGTTAGCCCGAATATAAATCTTTGCTAAATTAAAAAGAAAAATCCACCACAAATGTAGGATTTGATTGATCCGTCTCAATTTTAAACCCTATTAATCCAAATTCGATTTTAAAAGATAATGTAACTTCTTCTTCATCTATTAGATTCTGCAAATAAATGAATTTGCGCCACTACAACAACCAGTAAAGTAATAATTTAAGCAAGAAATTTTGAGTTTGGGAATGAAATGAAATGGGTATGAGAATAAAATTGGGGATCTTGACTTAGGAAGTAATTCATTAAATGAAATCAAATGGGTATAAAATGAGTATGAGAAAAAAATTCATTATCTCCTCCTTTGATTCAATTTCATGGAGATTGGAGAAGAAAGGGAGAGTTGGCAATGGGGACGACTTTGAAGAAACCATAATGAGCATTTTTCTTTTTTTTTAAAAATGGTAAAGATTTAAATTAGATCAATGGGACGGCGACACATGGATATTACTAAAAATATTTTTCAAATAAATATGTTAGTTAATAAGGGCATAAGTGAGCCACTAATATAACGGTAAGGATATTTTTGGCTACGGGGATATTTTTGTACCAAATCGAATATTCTCTCATGTCTAATTAGATTCACATTTAATAGTAGTAATTCTTATCAAGTAAAACCAACTTAGAGATTTGCAAAGAAAGAGAAATTAACACAGCTCAAGTCTTACCATAAATCAAGCTAGCTAGCGTGCTTTTGTCTTCTTTGGCCTTTATTGTAATCTAAAACTTATGATCCAATCCTAAAAAGAAGCAAAAGAGATTATCACAGAAATGATTAAATGATCAAAATAGATAATTAAATAGAAGTTGCAGTAGAAGAAAAAAACTAACCAGCTCTTATCGGAAAAAATTAACATATAAATGGAAGAAGGTTTGAAGGAGAAAAGAAGAATCCCTTTCTCTTTTAGTACACAGAAATGGTTGAAGAGATCAAATGGGCTGTATAGAACTCTGAATTATTGTGTTAATAATTTATTAGTAGTAGTTAAACAGCAATTATCGCTTCATTAATTAATGATGGTGATTATTCGTTGTAACAGCCGTCTGACTTTCATTCTTATTGGCATGAATAACAAATTGTGAATGTAAATTTGATACTCTGGCATTTGTAAGTAGCTCAATTAAATACTTTGCAAACAACTCTTTTTTTTTTTTTTTGAGTCAAGCAAACAACTTCTTGATGAAGAAGCTTGCTATCAAATAACTATCTTGCAAGCAATTTCCTAAAAAAGGCTTTTATTCTTATACGCTCGTGAAGGGGAAGTAAATTGAGTCCTTCAGTGGCAGAGCCAGGATTTTCATTAAAGGGAATCAAAATATAAAAAAATAAATTCACTCAGAAGTCAAGAGGTATCATTATATAGGGTATTTGTAATGACTACGTAATCACTTCGTCATTGCCATACTTGCTCCTTCGAACTATAGGCTCTGATATTACTTATTGGGCTAATCAACTTGAAGATAATTTTAGCATGATGTGACATTGTCTGTTTTGGGCTAAGCTTGCATGGGTTTTTCTAAAAGGGCTCACTCGATTAAGAGTATTCATACACGTTTTTTTAGACTATCGACATAGTTTTTTTTTAGATCTAAATTTATTACTTCATCCGTTCCAATTTAAGTAAACTTGTTTGACTCGGCATGGAGTTTAAGAAACACTGAAGACTTTTGGAATTTATAATTCTAAAAAAGTTAAAAACAGCCCAGAGTATTTGTGTGGTTATAAAAGCTTCTCATTAAGGGTAGAATGATAATTTTAAGCTAAATTATTTCCAAATTTAGAAAAACGGTCATTCTTTTTTGAACGGACTATAAAGAAAATAGGTTCACATAAACTGGAACGGAGGAAGTAAGAAATAGAAAACTACACAGAGTAGATCTAGGGGTCAAACCGAAACATCTACATATAAGAGTTGGAAAAAAGGGGCATCAAAATAAAATTGTCAACTCACAAGTCACAAAAAATGGTTGCTTTTTAGTAGTAAAAGTATTGATCATTAAGATATAAATTTTTCTTTGTTTTCATCCATCTGATTACATTCAATTTTATATTTTAAAATATATTTATAAAAGAATTATTGTGGAATATCGCGGGTTAACTAGCATACAATCCCACATAAAGCAAATAAAGAAGAAAAATCAACTCAAGGATTTAACGAGGTGCGGCTAAGACTAATCCTCGGGGCAAAAGAAGTGAGAGTTTTCCACTATGAATGAGAAGAAAAGCACAATACAATTTATAGAATCATCAACTATAATCCATATATATATATGTATATCCCAAAAGGTCCCAAACATATATGAGAAATGTTTCCCAATTTGATAAGGACTATAGGTTTTTCTTTCCTAAATCTATTAGGACAATCGGTTTTCCTAAATCTATAGGGACTATAAGTTTCATAAAAATACAAGAAAATAATTCAAGCCACAAATAACAAATCTTCCCCTTGGCTTGAATTCTCTTCATCAACAGGAACAACGTCACTCTACCTTGCTCTCAGTCCTCGCAAGGGCTCTATCCATTCCCGCACATATCAACCAAGTCTAGGCAACACCTAAACTTGTTAAGAGACTCAAACTCTTCAGCCATAGAACTAATCCGTCTATTTGGTTTTGTACTCTGAATAGCTTCTAAGTAGCTATAACACACAAATGCATCAACGGTCTCTGCAACTGCCAAAGAAAATCCTAGTGGATTCTTATATCCAAGAAGATTCCCATCAACTAAGTTTGCAAACCTTTGCGGTCGGTTGATCACTCTCTTATCTCTGCCTATTGCAATGCTAGATGGTTATTGTTGCATAGGTGCATCAACATTATCATCTTGATCAATATTTTCCACCTCATCCACTTCCTCTACTTTAGAACTACTGGCTGAGCTAGTGGAGATTCAATTTCTAGTAGTATGTGGTAACTGACACCACGTTCTGTTTCTACCATTGCCTTCTCCCTCTGACTATCCAGTGAGGCAGATTTATTGAATATTTCATCCCTACTGATAATTATCCCTGGAGTCTTTTGCAACCTATAACCTTTTACTCCAGTTGCATACCCTAGAAAATTGCACTTCTTTGCTCTCAGCTCAAGTTTTTCATCCCTCACATGAGGATAAGCAGGACAACCAAATATCCTTAACTTTGAATAATCAGCACGCGAACCGTTATACCTCAAAAGGAGTTTTGAACTCAATAGCTATGGAGGGAGATCTATTGACCAAATAACAAGTTGTATTGGTTGCTTCAGTCCAAAAATCTTTGCTAACACATGAGTGTAAAAGCATGCTTCGTGCCATATCACAAAGTGTTCTATTCATACGTTCTGCAACACCATTTTGTTATGGTGTTCTAACACAAGTGTGGTGTCTCACTATGCCCTCCCAGCTGTAGAAATTATCGAACTCAGAATTGCAAAATTTCAACCCATTGTTAGTTCGAAGATGCTTAACTTTTCTTTCCGTCTGCCTCTCAACCAACGTCTTCCATTTAGCAAATGTCAAAAATGCCTCATTGTTTATTTTAAAAAAATACACTCACACCATACTTGAGTAATAATAAATCAAAGTCATAAAGTACCTCGAACCACTCTTGGCGGTAACTCTATTTGGACTCCACAAGTCAGAGTGTATATAATTTAACTTTTCTATGGTCTTGTGCTCGGCCTTCTGGATGAACTTTACCCTTGTCTGTTTACCAAACACACAATGCTCACAAAATTCAAAACTTGATTTTCCCATAAGCTACATCAGTTTCCCCTCCAACTACATTGTCCTAAAACTGATACAATTTAGAATGTAGTTTACGCTTTATGAGTACCATGGATACTTTACACACTTTAAGTATTTCATTCTCGAAGTGAAATTTATACCCTTGATCATTCAAAGTCGAAAAAGAAATCAAATTTCCCTTTATCCGAGGAACATACCAACGCTCAATGTTTCTGATAATTCCCTCGAACATTCTCAATTTGATGTTACCAACCCCCTGTACTGGTAATGGATTATTATTTCTTATATAAACAGTCCCACTCATTTCTTTGTAAATTGCAAACCAATTCTTGTACACATATGGAAAGTAGCATTAGAATCAAGAACCCAACACTTTTGCCCATGACTAGAACTCACAGCACAAACTTCCCCTACTATCACGACCCAAAACCCGGTCGTGATGATGCCCAACCCTAACGCTAGGCAGGCCAGACCATCCGCTGTTTTCATATTAACAATAAGTCCCCAAACCGACAATTTAAGGATAATATAATAGTTTAGAATAATAATCCAGTAATAATAGAATAATAATAACAATGAGAGGTGAAAAAATTGATAATAACACTCCTAAAGATTTGGGGTCACGAGTCTAGAGCCTCTAAGAAAAAACTAGATAATAATAATATCTGAACGAAATACTCAAGTCTGAAAGTATATATATAAATAAAACTGGGATTGAAGAGTAGCCAGGTCCTGCGAACGTCAGCAGCTACCTCAACAACTCTGATAACTCTGGAAAGCGAGACTGCTCAGCTAAACCTCTGGCATACATGAATCTGCATACAAAGGTGCAGGGACTAGGGGTGAGTACCAAATACTCAGTGAGTAAAAAGCATATAAAATATCTGAAGGTAGGAAATCCACGAAATGCCACAAAGTAAAGCTACATCTAACAGTCCGATACTTTACTACGAACAAACAACAACAACAAATCACACATATTACAAGTAAATAACAATGCAATGCAATGCACATGACCGCTACGACGTGTAGCCCGATCCATTTAATGTCGACGACGCTCACTTGGGGTGTATACAGACTTTGGAGGGGCTCATTCAGCCCAAACGCAATATATTCATATCATTCGCTGCGGCGTGCAGCCTGTTCCATACTCAGTCCACAATATGCATATGAGTCACATAACAATTTTAATTTATTTATTTCCAATTTCCAATTCATTAATAAGGAAATACTTTAGTTATTTAATTTTAAGGAAAAGGTGATTTAGCAGTTCACAATAGTGATTAAATCCAGGACTAAGATCAATGATTTTACAAATCATGCTATCACAATTATATTCATCCTCTAAGGATACTACAGGTCGGCACAAGGCCCCAAACATGGCATTAAGCCAGATATATTCAACACAAGGTGCGTATTAATCGCCCATATAGCATTATTCTTGTTCGGGATGGACCAAGTCACCATCCACAGTCATAAACAATCTCACACCTGACATGGGATGCGAGCACGCCCTAAATAGTGTCACAATGTGATAAGCCGGGGTTTCAAACCCTCAGGCCATCATATATGCCAACTACTCACCTCTAACCGGTCGTGGACTCGTCCGCAATATCTTTTCCTTTCGTATTTACCTCCTCGCGCGTCGAATCTAGTGTAAACCACACCGAATACATAAATATGGGTCAAAGATACATAACCCAATCAAAAATACTCGAAAAGTACAATAATTCACGAAGTTGGTAAAACCCGAGCCCCGAGCCCCGGGCCCACTTCTCGAAAAATTTCGAAAATCATACTAATGGATTTCTCGTCTCGTCTCGTCACGAGTCCGTACATATAAAGTTTATCAAAAATGGAGCTCAAATGGCCTTTCAAATCCTAAAATTTCATTTTCGAGAACAAAACCCTAGTTCTTCACAATTTCTACCCAATTTCGTCAATTTGAGTATTAATTCTTGTATAAAATGATGTTTTCTAGTCAAGAGACTTACCTCCAAGAAATACCCGTTGAATACCCTCTTCAAGTTGCTGAAAAACCTCTCTTGGCGGAATAAAAATAGTGGAAATATTATGAGGGTCGCGTCTGAAATTTTACCCTTAAATTGTTCTGCCCAGACGCCTGCTTCTATGCGACCGCATCAGTCCAATTGCGATCGCATAGACTAAATTTTCGGGGCACTAAAATCCTCTTATGCGATCTCATACCTTTGCCCCCTTTAATTATGCGATCGCATCAGTCGACCACGCGATCGCATTTAACAATTTTATCAACCTATGCGGTCGCACACCCTTTCATGCGATCGCATAGAACAAAAATTGCACCCCTTCATAACCTTCTATGCGATCACAGACCTGTTTATGCGATCGCATAGAGTAAAAACTCTTTACAATTTTCCGCTTCATTAAACATGCTCAAAATTGTCCGTTGGCCATCCGAATTCACCTCGAGACCCTCAAGACCTCAACCTAGTGAACAGATATGTTCTATTACCTCATTCAAACTTGCTCGTAACATAAAAACACCATCATAAATATCAAACTCATCGAATTATCATGGATTCCAGCCTAAGTTAAACTAAAACTTCTAAAACTTGCATTTGATCTAAAACCCGACCTAAACACCTCCGAATGATGTGAAATTTTGCACACATATCCAAAATTATCTAACGGAGCTACTGTCACACCTCTTTTTTACCGCACCCGCGAGGGTGCAAAGAGTTTTCCAATTAAAGGACAATCGAGACGGGATTTATTTAATTATTTCAGAGTCGCCACTTGGGAGATTTATGGTGTCCCAAGTCACCGGTTAAATCCCGAATCGAGGAAAAGAATGACTCTATTTAACAGTCCGCGAACCAGAAATCCGGATAAGGAATTCTATTAACCCGGGAGAAGGTATTAGGCATTCCCGAATTCCGTGGTTCTAGCACGGTCGCTCAACTGTCGTGTTCGGCTTATTTATCCGCTTTTTACAGTTATGTACTTAGTGCAAATTAATATCCCTTTACCGCTTTTATTATTTATTATGACTTACGAAAGAGAAAGTTGCTTAAAAATATGTTTTCGAATCACGTCACATGAAATGCACCCGGATCCTCGACACATTCTTATTCAGCATTTTGGGATTTGGATTTGGGTCGCATGAAATGCACACCCGTATTTAAGAAGATAGAATTAAAATATACGCCTGGAGTGATTACTTATTTACATTTTGAGAAGGACGTGATATTCGCTAAGAAACGACACATCTCGAAATCTAAGTATTTTATATGTACATTTATGAGGGCCTTGCGATTTGTGTAACTATTGGGCGAGGCGCACCTCTAATTCTAATTTTAAAGCAACCTCCATCCCGCTATATTTATTTAAAAGTTGATTCGAAATTATTTAAAGCATGTTGCAAGCCACACTACATGAAATGCGCTTGTGGTTCCTGACACGCTTTATTTAACCTTATTCAAAATTGGAGTCGGGTCACACGAAGTGCACCCCCGATTACTTTGATCTAATTGTGTCGTCCAGTTGAAGAATAACGAACCAATTTCAATAATATGACAAAGTCGTATTCAACTATAACCGATTCGAGTAAACATACGACCGGACAACTAAGTGAGCGGATTCCAGACTTAGGGTGAACAATTACATGAAAGACTTACTTTGAATTCTAGACATCATTCAAAGAGCAACTGACACTTATTTTGCGACTTCAAGATATCATTCCCCACGGGGTTCAAATCGTCCTAAACTTCCTACTTAGACAGATGATTAATCTCAATCTTAACACAAGATCGGGTATTGACAGATTTAGAAATCACATATCATGAATAGAGAAGATTTAGACACAGATGCTACAAGGAACAGTTCAGATTTATATATATGTCCAAAGACGTACATTTTATCTAAATACATTTCCATCTTAGCTCTAACAGTTTACTTATCCCTGAATGCATTCTTCAACCCAAACCAATAAGGCAGGTTTAATTACATGTACTCATACAAACATACGAAGCATTGGACAACTACATATGTTAAACAGGTTTAAAAGAGAGAATCAGGCTTCATTCTTTTCCGAACCAAGAAGCTATCATAACAGGATGTGTACCTGGATTATGGAAGAAGAAAGAAAGGAGGTCAGTGATGGCAAGCAGTTTACAGCCACAGCAGTAATGGACCAGCAGCAATGACAGGAGAAGAAAAACAGTAGCACTAGCCCAGCAAGCAAAACAAACACAGCCACAGACTAGTGATCAATCCCCCCAGCACCTAACACCCAAACCAACACCTAACAGTAGTGGCCAAACAATAGTCCCAACAGCAGACCACAACAAGCAACACAATGATCAACACAGCAGCAAACCAGCAGCATACAACAATCAACACAGCAGTGTCAAATGCACCACACACGGCCACACAAACTCAGCAAACAAACAGCACAGCAAGTAGCTTTCTCTTCCAAACAGCAACAACAAACAGTAGCCCCCAAACCAATGGAACAGTGACACAGGATTTATATATATGTGTGTATTTCTGCCTCTTCTTCCTAAGTGTGTAACCCTTTTTAAAGCCAAAAAAACCAGTCCCTATTCTCTGCAACCCCTGCTCTATATATAACCAAAGCAGACTCCCTCTAAGCACTAAAACCAGCAGAAATTCATTCAAAAACCCTGCCCATCCCTCTCTGCCAGCCCATGATATTCTCTGGCAGTCCTGACAATGGTTTTGCCACTATATTGTGTCTGATTATGGGCTTTTAGAATTAATAACAGGAGACAGCTGGTGGTGCACTCTGCTGTACAGCAGGTTCCACCAGCAGTCTTAATGCCTTACCCTTTTCAATTACACCATTCAAGCCTATATCAACAAACACTATATCCAAACATCCTTATTAATTCAGAATCCAGCATCAATACTAATCAGCTATAACCAATTCGAATTCCTAATTCGAAACATTACAATTCAACTTCAATTCGACAGTAGTTCAAACATGGAATTGATTGGTATTAACACTAATGTCCTACTGCTCTAAACAAAATTTATAACTATTCGACGATATTCGTTTAATCGATTATAACACCTAGAATTGATAACACACAATCGACTAGATAAGATTTCGATTCAACAGCATCTCGGATTCCACAATGTCTCGGCAGAGAACAGGGTAATGTAGGAACATGGTTCGACTTTGATAATCGAATCGCATACGCGCGCTCAATCACAAATAACATCATACAATCAAACAGAAGCAAATTGGTCGACCAAATAAAAGGGTCTATTGGAGATGAAGAATGAAAACTTGAAACAAAAACAGAAAAATGAATGAACAATTAAACCACACAATGAGCCCAACAATATATAAAACAGAAGAAAAATGAAATACCTTATGAAGACGAACCGAAGTCGAACAAACCCGGGCTTACACGGACTTGAAATTGCATTTTTGAAGTAAACATACTTTAATTGAAGTGTTTTTCAAACGAAAAACACTCCAATTAGAGTCTATTGACTCCAAATACTTAAAATCGAACAAAATCCCTAATTTTAGAATTCTAGGGTTCTTGGGGCTCGGATTTGGGGTTTGGGTAGTTCGGGCTTGATTCGAACCAAACTAGGGTTAGTAGGGGTGTGAGGGAGGTGTGAGGAGCACTTGGGATGAGTTTGGGGCGGTTTGGGATGACCGTCAGATTCCGGCGACCTTTGAACGAATATTCGAGACGCTCAAGCAAGATTCGAGCCTAGCGACTGTTGGATCCGTGTAGAGGGGGCTTTGGAGAGTCTACGGTGTTAATTTGGTGGCCATTGGCCTATCGGAACCGCCGTGAGGCGATTTCCGGCAGGCGGTGTGCGGCGGAGACACGGCGAGGTTATTAGTCTCTAAGGAGAGACGACGGGTGTAAGGGGGGTCCGGCTTGGGGGGGCGGGGTGTGAAGGTGAGATTATATATGATTCAGGAGGTTAAATCCTGATCGTTGGATCATTTACGATCAACGACCAGGATCTCCTCCCTTAAACCAAACGGTGTCGTTTGGTTAAGTCACGGCCTGGGTGTATTTGGGGATTTATCGATTAATCTGGGCCGTTGGATAATAAAATCCAACGGTCCAGATCAAACGTTACATTAACTGATGCTGGGCGAGTATTTTGGGAATTTAATGATTAATCTGGGCCGTTGGATAATAAAATCCAACGGTCCAGATCAAACGTTACTTAAACTGATGCTGGGGTGAGTATTGGGCTGGGGCGTGTGGGCTGGACGGGTGAGGGGTTTGGGCCAGGTGTTTTTGGACTAAATTATGGCCCAAGTCTGCTCTTCATACTACCGATTCCCTATTTATTTTGTCTCCTCTTTTGTCTAATTTAAACTAAACAAAATTCTAAATCACACTACAAAAATCAAACTAACTTATAAGAGTGCTAATTAAGTTTTACTAATAATCAAGATACACAATTACATATCACTTAGATGTAAATCACATAATTTGCTTATTAAACACTAAAAAATGCAAAACATAATATATATTTTTGTATTTCACTAAAATAAATAAGCATGCACACACAAAAATGCAAATGTAAGATAAACATAACACCAAGATCACAAAAATCATGCTCAACATAAAACTATTTTATTTTTGAATTTTCTGGGAGTGATTCTCATGTAGGGCAAAAATCACGTGCTCACAACTGCCCCTCTTTGCGCGGAAACATGAAGAGTTTTCGGGCAAAGATAAGTGAGCGGATATAAGTGATTTTGCCCATTCGAGCACTCCGTATGAAGCATTTTGGAAAAGTTTTGACCGAACCTTGCTTCAAAGGTCTCCTACATATCCCTGGCTAAAAGGAAATCAGGTCAATGTAGTTCGGGAAGTTCTGGTAGCTGGGACTACCATGACTGTTGCGATCTCGCTGTTACTGCTGTTGCCGCTGTTACTGCTGTTACCACTGCTCAGCTGATTTCCTTGTTACACCGCACTGACGAAAAGTAAGAAGCTAGACTAAGTTACAGTACTACAAGTTCCTATCTATCCCTTTCAACTTGATCTTGTCATGCTCCTTGCCATCCTGTCTGACTTGATGTTCCTTCTGATGCTTCTTCTCTTCTGCCAATTGTTACTTCGGCCTCTCTTGATTGCCGAACTCCGACCATTGGTTCCTTCTTTATGATCTTCGAGTTGTTCTCCTTTGCAATCTGAATCTATCTTTTCTGATCCTTGTTGCCTCCCTCTGCTTACGAACTTGGATTCATGCCGGAGATTTCTGTTACATTCAACCGCTTTCCTCAACCAAATTAAAAATAGATCGCCACTCCATTCTCCAGGCGGGCTCCCTGACTTCAACTACTACTTCAAAATAAAATCGCCATCCTGTCTGACTTGGCGTTCCTTCCGATGCTTCTTCTCTTCTTACGAATTTGGATTCATGCCGGAGATTTCTGTTACATTCTGCCGCTTTCCTCTACCAAATTAAAATAGATCGCCACTCCATTCTCCAGGCGGGCTCCCCGACTTCAACTACTACTTCGAAATAAAATCGCCACTCCATTCTCCAGGCGGGCTCCCTGACTTCAACTACTACTTTTGAATAAATTCGCCACTCCATTCTTCAGGCGGGCTCCCTGACTTCAACTACTACTTCAAAATAAAATTGCCACTCCATTCTCGAGGCGGGCTCCCTGACTTCAACTACAACTTTAAATAACATCGCCACTCCTTTCTCCAGGCGGGCTCCCTGATTTCAACTATGACTTCAAAAATAAAATCGCCACTCCATTCTCCAGGCGGGCTCCCTGACTTCAACTACTACTTCAAAATAAAATCGCCACTCCATTCTCCAGGCGGGCTCCCCGACTTCAACTACTACTTCAAAATAAAATCGCCACTCCATTCTCCAGGCGGGCTCCCTGACTTCAACTACTACTTCAAAATAAAATCGCCACTCCATTCTCCAGCGGGCTCCCGACTTCAACTACTATTTCATAAAATCGCCACTCCATTCTTCAGGCGGGCTCCCTGACTTCAACTACTACTTCAAATAAAATCGCCACTCCATTCTCCAGGCGGGCTCCCTGACTTCAACTACTACTCACTGATTTCATCCTATCTTGATTACCTTCCTTTGCCTTTTGTACCATTTCCTTCTTCCTGCATTGCCTCTCGGACCACCTTCTCTTCTGAATTATCCTGTCTTGGAATTGCCTTCCCCTAGGTCGTATTACTTTTCCTTCTGGCTGCTGAGGCTATTTGGAACTGTTTGCTTGCCTGCTGGGGATGATGTCGCTGAGGAAGTATTCTTTGTTTCCTTCACCCCTCCTTCTCTTCCTTCTTCCCTTACCTCCTCTGGGACTCACGTTTTTGCCTCCTCGAGCAAATTATGGTATGTAATACTGCTAGGGGAATCTCGAAGCCATTGTTTTATTTTTTTCAACAACTGCTGGGGGGTGATACCAAGCTCAAAGATTACCCCATCGTGTCGTCTGGCCTTTCTCAAAACTATTCTGCTCGGAGATGGTATTTCCCGAAATCTTGTGTTGCTTTCTACCCTTATCCTCTGAGTCTTTGCTTTCAAGAAAATTTTCGCAACAGGAGAAAATTTTCTGCCCCAGTTTGATAAACTTCTGGATGGTATGCTTTTCCGCCAACGAACCCTCTTTTCCTGCTTTTAAATCAAAGAAAAATTGTTAGTTTCAAAACGCGGCGAGTGGTCGTGCCACTCTTGTTGGGGCCATTTTCTTTTCTCTTTCAGCTGCTCGGCCTCTCTCGAATTTTGAGGACGACGTTGACGCTTGCTGGGGACGATGCTCCTTCCTCGATCGGTTTCTTATCTTTCCTTTTATTCCAATCTTTGGTTTGATCCGACTCTTTTTAGCCGGTGATCTGTCGCGTGAAATCATCTTTTCGGACGTGCCACATGTGTCCATCATACTCCATAATTCCTGCGAACCCTCCAATCAGCCTGTCGTCCCACTCTTACTATCGTAACGACTTCTGTCTTATTGCCTCGTTCCACGCCTATTCACTTTCAATATACTGCTTTGGGAGACTTGGTAGTAAGCTTTGAAAAATCAATTTTCGAAAATGAAAGAAAAGAAAAGAATACTGACCGCAAATGACAAAAGAAGAGAAAAACTTTTCTGAACTCAAAAATAGGAAAACTTATCTGAATGTATGACTGATCCAATGGTTATGCCGCGCCTTTGAGATTAAACTACCCAGTCTATTCATGTCAATCACTTTCTGATGCCGCGTTCTGCTAGAGGTAAACGGATGTCCAAACCTTGTCTCATGCAGACATCTTGTAACCATCTCGTCCTGTCACCTCACAGTGCCCTTCGAAGGGTTTTCACTAATGAGATTCTCTCATTTCTCTCTATCTCCCGTCGCCTTAAGGTGCCCGTAAAGGTTTTCACCGTAAGACTCTCTCATTTTACTTCTCTCAACCTCCTTCGCCTTAAGGTGCCCGCGAGGGTTTTCACCGTTAAGACTCTCTCATTTACGCTTTCTTTCCCCTTTCGGGGTTTCACCCCTGAGATTCCCTCTAGAGCGTTATCCCCTTTCGGTTTGTGCATCCTGGATTCAATCGAGGGTCAGGACGTCACTTTTGGCTTTCATTCACATGACTTGGCATTTCTCAAATACCGATCGAGAGGTCTTTCTGGTTCTTAATGTGGTTTCTGCGCGTGAGGCTGAAGAAAGGGGTTTAACCTCAACGGTTAGCTTATTACAACTTTCGGAATCCACACTATCTTTCCAGCGAAACAATGACTTCTGCCCCAGCTTTGTTGCTTGGGGATCTTTGATTTTTATTTTATTATGACCGAGCCGTGTGGCGCCTACGTATCCTTCTTGAGGAATCAGGTCGAACGTAGTTCACTTTTTCTTGTATATTTTTTTTGTTTCTTTTTCTATTCTGTTACACATCTTCCTTGATGATTCCGAAAGAGGGTATATGAACGAATAATTAAGGCTCAAATGGGGAAACAAAGGTTAAAGTGTTTGGGTAGTAGAAAAATTGCCTCCGTCATTTCATTCTCCGAAAAATGCCAAATACACACAAACGAAACCAAACGTTGACAAATGCATTAAAGAATTACACATAATATCTCTTGATTGCATCAGAATTGATAGCCATATCGGTGCATCTTCCCTCAACATCCGTCAGACATAGAGCGCCGTTGGATAATACTCTAGTCACCACAAATGGTCCCTGCCAATTTGGAGCGAACTTGCCTTTCGCTTCGGCCTGATGTGGTAGAACTCTCCTCAGCACATGCTGTCCCACTTCAAATTTCCCGGGACGTACCTTCTTGTTATATGCTCTCGCCATTCTCTTTTGATACAATTGGCCGTGACATACTGCTGTCAATCTCTTTTCCTCGATCAAGCTCAATTGCTCCAATCGGGTTTTGACCCACTCGTCGTCATCAATCTCAGCTTCAGCGACAATTCGGAGGGATGGGATTTCAACTTCTGCGGGTATTACTGCTTCAGTCCCGTATACCAACAAGTAAGGAGTTGCACCTACCGAAGTCCGGACGGTAGTGCGATAACCCAACAGCGCAAATGGTAACTTTTCATGCCACCGCCTAGACCCTTCTACCATCTTCCTCAATATCTTCTTTATGTTCTTGTTTGCCGCCTCGACCGCACCATTTGCTTTTGGGCGATACGGTGTGGAATTTCGGTGTGTAATCTTGAACTGTTGACATACCTCTTTCATCAATCCACTGTTAAGATTTGCACCGTTATCCGTAATGATTATCTTTGGAATTCCAAACCTACAGATGATGTGGGAGTGTACGAAGTCCACCACCGCCTTCTTGGTCACTGATTTGAAGGTTTTGGCCTCCACCCACTTGGTAAAGTAATCGATCGTCACCAGAATGAACCTATGACCATTGGAAGCCGCAGGTTCTATAGGTCCGATGACATCCATACCCCATGCGACAAACGGCCATGGTGCTGACATTGTATGCAATTCAGTCGGCGGAGAATGAATCAAATCTCCGTGTATCTGACACTGATGGCATCTTCGCACGAAACTTATACAATCACGCTCCATAGTGAGCCAATAATATCCTGCTCGAAGAATCTTCTTTGCCAATACGTATCCGCTCATGTGTGGTCCGCAAACTCCCGAGTGTATATCCGTCATCACTGTCGTGGCTTGACTTGCATCTATACATCTCAACAATCCCAAATCTGGGGTTCTTTTGTACAGCACCCCTCCACTAAGGAAAAATCCGTTCGCCAACCGCCGAATAGCTCGCTTTTGATCTCCGGTTGCTTGCTCTGGGTATACTCCTAACCCGAGGTATTCCTTGACATCATGAAACCACGGCTCACCATCCACCTCTTCCTCTATCACATTACAATAAGCATGTTGATTCCGGACATGGATATGTAACGGATCGACACGAACCTTGTCCGGGTGATGTAGCATTGACGCTAAAGTAGCCAACGCGTCGGCAACCTCATTATGCATCCTCGGGATGTGTCTGAATTCTACTGATCGAAAGCGCTTGGTCAGATCATGCAAGCACTGACGATATGGGATAAGCTTTAAATCTCTGGTTTCCCATTCTCCCTGAATCTGATGTACCAGAAGGTCCGAGTCCCCCAAGACCAAGACGTTCTGCACATCCATGTCCACCGCTAATCGCAACCCCAAGATACATGCCTCGTATTCAACCATATTATTGGTACAATGAAAACGCAGTTGAGCAGTGGCAGGATAATGATGTCCTGTTTCAGAGATAAGTACAGCCCCTACTCCGACTCCTTTTGCGTTCGCCGCTCCGTCGAAGAAAAGCTTCCAACTCGGCTCCTCGGTTAGTTCCAACCCATCAATCTGCAGTACTTCTTCGTCTGGGAAATACGTCCTCAAAGGCTCGTATCCGTCATCAACAGGATTCTCAGCTAAGTGATCGGCTAAGGCTTGAGCTTTCATAGACGTCCTTGTCACGTATATGATGTCGAACTCTGTAAGTAATATTTTCCACTTTGCTAACCTCCCTGTAGGAATAGGTTTCTGGAAAATATACTTCAACGGATCCAAACGCGAAATGAGGTAAGTGGTGTAAGAAGACAAATAGTGTTTCAGTTTTTGGGCTACCCAAGTCAGGGCGCAACATGTCTTTTCTAGATGAGTGTACTTGACCTCGTGGACTGTAAATTTCTTATTGAGGTAGTAAATGGCCCGTTCCTTCCTGCCAGTAAGATCATGCTGCCCCAGTACGCAGCCAAACGAATTCTCCAAGACCGTCAGATAAAGAATCAGGGGCCTACCTGGCTCAGGCGGAACTAGTACGGGTGGGTTTGACAGATACCCTTTGATTTGATCGAACGCTTCCTGACATTCTGTCGTCCATTCTATCGCGGCGTCTTTCTTCAACAGACGGAATATGGGTTCACAGGTTGCTGTAAGTTGAGCAATAAACCTACTGATGTAATTTAACCTTCCCAACAGACTCATTACCTCTGTTTTATTCTTTGGCGGGGGTAGCTCTTGAATGGACTTGATTTTGGATGGGTCCAACTCAATGCCCCGTCGGTTGACGATGAATCCTAGCAACTTTCCTGATGGAACTCCGAATGCGCATTTGGCTGGATTGAGCTTGATGTCATATCTTCGAAGTCTTTGAAAGAACTTTCTGAGGTCAGCAACATGGTCTTCTTGACGTCTGGATTTTACGATCACATCATCCACGTACACTTCGATTTCCTTGTGTATCATGTCATGGAATACCGTAGTCATCGCCCTCATATATGTTGCCCCTGCATTCTTCAAACCGAACGGCATCACTCGGTAGCAATAAGTCCCCCACGGTGTGATAAAAGCCGTCTTTTCTGCGTCCTCTTCATCCATCAAAATCTGATGATATCCCGCATAACAGTCCACAAAGGATCCGATTTCGCGTCCGGCGCAATTATCAATTAGGATATGGATATTGGGAAGTGGGAAATTATCCTTAGGACTTGCCTTGTTGAGATTACGATAGTCCACGCATACTCTGATATTTCCGTCTTTCTTTGGCACCGGTACTACGTTAGCCAACCATTCAGGGTATCGAGTGACACGAATGACTTTCGCCTGCAACTGCTTGGTTACTTCCTCCTTGATCTTCACACTCATCTCCGTCTTGAATTTCCGCAGTTTTTGCTTGACGGGAGGATATGCCGGATCAGTGGGTAATTTATGAACCACTAGATCAGTGCTGAGTCTCGGCATGTCGTCGTACGACCATGCGAAAATGTCTTTAAACTCCATGAGTGTTTTGATCAACTCTTCTCTCAGGTTTGGTTCAATATGGACACTTATTCGGGTTTCTTTGACGTCATCCGCATTCCCCAGATTAACGGCCTCAGTATCATTTAAATTTGGTTTGGGTTTTTCCTCGAAGTGACTTAATTCTTCACCGATTTCTTCTACGGCTTCATCATCGCCGTACTCTGACTCACTCTCGTCACTTCTTATTTCATGCGTTATTATTTCCAAACCCGATTGACTTTCTAGACTGGGTTGACTAATCTTTAAGCACGCCATATCATTAAGATCAGTTGAAAGAAGGCTGTTCAGAAAAGTAAAAAAAGAAGGAAAAATAAACAAAATTAGACACGAAGGGAACCAAATTTCATTAATGGGGACAGTACAAGGAAAAACAAACTGCAAACTTAAATCAAAATGAACTAAAAACAACTGGATTTTACTCCCGGGACAACCCCCAACACAGAATTTCGAAAGAAAACAATCCAAAACAAACTACCAAGACTCCTTCCGGACGGGGAGAGGAGTAGCCTTCCAATTATTCAGTTTTGCTTTTGGTCCCACAAACTGTATTTCGGCATGGCTGGATCCTTCACCATCCCCGAGCATACATACATCTGTGAATAGGTCCTCGAACTTCCTGAAGAACTCTTCATCTGGCCTGATCGTAGGACCGGGAATCTTTGTCGCTGGATGTCCTCTTGCTCCGGACCTGACGAAAGATTGGGAAAGGCGTGGAACAGGCTTCGGGAGCACCCATGTCTTCCGCTTACTCCTCTTGGCTCGCCGGATGTCCTCTGATGTTGGCTTGAATCCCAAGCCGAAGGTTCCCAAGTTTTCGACCACTGATACCGGTTGTATGATTCCTTGCAGAGATGCACCTAGACCTTTGCCGGGTATGAAACCATGTCGCAACATTTCATGAGCCACCATGACATCTGCAGTAGTTATTCTGTCATCGGGGACGCATTCCCCTTCTGGAATTCGGTTGGCGGATACCACATCGCAGATCTGGTACACCCACGGCCCAACATCTTCTTCTGTTTCAACAAAGGGGACGATGGTGCCTGGTTGTAGATCATTCTCTCCATGGACGACGATCTCCTGTTGGTCCCACTCAAACTTGACGAGTTGGTGTAAGCTGGATGGAACTGCTCTTGCGGCATGGATCCATGGTCGCCCTATCAGGAGGTTATATGACACCACCATGTCCAGCACCTGGAATTCCATGGTGAACTCCACTGGCCCAATCGTCAATATTAACACTATGTCCCCAACCGATGCCTTGCCTCCCCCATCGAACCCTCGAACACATATGCTGTTCTTGCGTATCCTGCCGATGTCTACTTTCAATTTGTCCAGTGTAGAGAGAGGACAAATGTTAGCACTGGACCCATTATCGACAAGGACTTTGGTAACCACCGCCTCTTCACACTTTACCGTAAGATATAAAGCCTTGTTGTGCTCGGTGCCCTCCTCGGGCAATTCATCATCGGTGAAGGTGATTCGATTCGCTTCGAAGATCCTATTGGTGATCTTCTCCAAATGACCCACTGAGATTTTATCCGGTACATGTGCCTCATTCAGGACTTTCATCAAAGCTTGCCGATGTTCTTCAGAATGTATCAGCAAGGATAGCAATGATATTTGCGCCGGAGTCTTCTTCAGCTGTTCTAGGACAGAATAATCATGCATCTTCATCTTTTTCAGGAATTCTTCTGCCTCTTTATCAGTTACCGGCTTTTTCAATGTTGCCGGAGTGATCTTCCTCAATTCCGCAGGGGGAAAAACATCTCCCCGAGCGGGTTAACCCTTGCGCTTCGCAAACTTCCTCTTTCACTTCCTTTCCTTTGTAGGTCGTTGTAATCCGAGCATAATTCCATGGAACAGCCCGGCTATCAGTTATTGGCAACTGTATTGCTGGCTTGATGATGAAAGGATCCATTCGAACGCCTGCTACCGTCAAGATGGGCTTGATTGCTGCCCCTCGTACAACTATCTTTGCTTCCCTCGGCCTCACCGGTACTCCGCTCACACTTCCCTTTCCTGCTTCCGACCCTCCTGGTATGTCCTTCTTGCAACCGGGTGACTCATCAAGGCTTGGCCCTTTTCTCATTCCTACCCCGCTAGACTTAATCATCATTACAGTCTGAGAGGCTTTCTCCTTTCCTTCCTCCGCCCGTACCAACTCGATCATATTGGTCTCACGATGAGTTGGAAGCGGGTTTTGGTTGATGTTGGGCTCTGTTGGAGTCTGGACCTCAATCCTGCGAGTGTCAATGAGCTCCTGGATGGCCGTCTTCAGCCTCCAACACTTTTCTGTATCATGTCCCGGACATCCCGAGCAGTAGGCACAATTTACTGAATGGTCCAGGTTCTTCGGAAGAGGGTTTGGCAGCTTAGCTTCAACCGGATTCAGCAACCCTACTTGCTTTAACCGGTGGAACAGACTGGTGTAAGATTCTCCCAAGGGAGTGAAAGTCTTTGGCCTCGGCGCCCTGTCGCCCCTGAATGCTTGGTTCGGACGAAAACTCGCGCCCGAGGGGTTTCTGTAAGCTCTTGGGGGTGGATGATTGTTCTGCGGGTTTGGTGCATGCCACGGTGCATGGACGGGAGGTGCAGAATAGGACTGTGCGTGGTGGACAGTAAAATGGGGATCAGGTGCGGGATAGTAATATTGCGGGTGGTGATATGGATTGTGGGAGTAATTTTGGTGGTGAGGCTGGGGCGGGCTATATTGGGGTGCAGGGCCTCTATTTCTGAACCATGCCCCGGACTCGACTGCCGCGACTTCCTCTCTCCTCTTTTTCCCCAGTACTCCTCCAGTGCCACTTTGGATAGCCTGAGTGGTGGCTTTCAATGCTGAGTAGCTCATGATCTTGTTGGCCTTCAAACCTTCCTCGATCATAGCCCCCATTTTTATCACCTCGGTGAATGATTTGCCCACGGACGTTACCAGATGTCCGAAATAGGTTGGCTCTAGTGTCTGCAAGAAGTAATCCACCATCTCGCTCTCTCTCATCGGCGGATCTACCCTTGCTGCCTGTTCCCTCCAGCGGAAACCAAATTCCCTGAAACTTTCAGCGGGTTTCTTCTCTAATTTTAGCAATGATAAGCGGTCGGGGATTATTTCAAGATTGTACTGGAACTGGCCGATAAAAGCTTGAGCCAAGTCATCCCACGTAAACCATCTGCTGGGGTTTTGTCTAGTGTACCACTCCAGCGCAGATCCTCCCAGACTCTGACCGAAGTAAGCTATCAGAATCTCGTCCCGTCCTCCGGCTCCTCTCATTTTACTATAGAACCCTCGGAGGTGGGCTACAGGATCACCGTGCCCCTCGTATAGGTCAAACTTGGGCATTTTGAACCCGGCCGGTAATTGAACGTCGGGGAACGGGCACAGATCCTTGTAAGCGACACTGACCTGATTACCCAAACCGTGCATGTTCCTGAAGGACTACTCCAGGCTTTTAACTTTTCTGATAACTTCCTCATGTTCTGAACTTTGGAAGTACTTTTCCGGTTCTGCCGGATTATCCCAGTGAGGGGTATGTGATTGTGGTTCAGGAGCCCTAAAAGTAGGCTCTGGAGGATAGTAAGAGTTGTCATGGATCTGAACATGCGGCTCGCTGGCCGGCCTTTGCAGAGGAGCAGGTGGAGGTGCCACAAAAACAGGGGTGGCTGGAGGAGGATTTGGTTTGGTTGGTGGAATGTGGGTGGCATATGGGTTTTCCCCCTGAAAGTATGGATAGATCGGGGCGCTTGTCGAAGGATCGATGGGCGGATGTTCCGGAGCTGAGGCGAGAGTAGGGCGGTTTGGTGAAGACTGTTCCCTGGCCCAAGCCAGGTGCATCTCTGTTATCTGTTGTTTCAACCGGTCTACCTCTTCTTTCATGATTTGTATCTCTGATTTTTCTTCCTCGAGGCTCTTACCGGAACTAGACATGCTTACTGTAATCGGTCCTTTGGATCTAGTACTGTAATGATGGCTGGCCAGTATATTCTGTCAAACCAACTGCTAAACTTTTCTGGAAATGCAACAAACTTGTTAGTTCACCGAGTTTGACAGATATGTTATAGCACGTTGGATGCAATGCACCTAACCAAATAACCCTTTCTACATGCACTCTTAACATGCGTCATTCCAGCCCTTTTTTCTTTTTCTTTTCTCTTTTTTTTTCTTCTTTTCTTTTATCTTTGAAAGCCTTATTGTTATTAACCTTTGCATTCTTTTCCTTTTAGTGGTGGTCGAATCTTATGTGGATTGCCTACGTATCACGACCCCGCGTGAATCAGACCGAGCGTAGTTCTGGTTACAAGATTGTGGCAAAATTCAGTAACTTTTATATCAAATAAAACCGTGCAGTTACAAAACACGTCTTACAACAATCAGCAAAATAAAAGAAATGCTTGACTTGGGAAAGTAAAGATAAAAATTCCAACTAGCTTGACCCAACATTTCAAAAATACATTTTCAATCAAAAATCTAATGCTCTAAAATTCCCGGGGGCCCGCGAGGCATCATTCGGCCTTGCCGCGGGCCTTGGTGTGAGGTCCTTGTGCAGTCCCCTTAACTCTTCCATGATCCGATGAACATAACCCATAATTGAAGCGAAAAGGTCGGCGCGGGGCATTCGTTCACAAGCTAGGCACTTCATGGTGACATAGTGCCCGATTTCTCCAATTCTGTCCTTGATCATGTCCCTTTCTCCGAGTAGCCGCTCTATCTGCTGGCTTCTTCGTCCCCAATCTTCGAGCATTGCTGGTGACTTGATCTAGGAGCCTATCCACTTGTCCTTGCAGTCGGGCCATCAAATTGTGGCAACGGTCGAGGTCCGTTCTGGCATCTTGGGCTTGCTTGAAAACCCGCTCCCCGAGGACAACATTTGCTTCCCTCAGACTAGCGATGATCTCAGTGTAATCTTCTTCCACCCGTTTTAGGTGAAGTGCATGTTGATGTGCCTCCTTTCTCCAGCCAGCACGGATCCTCGTTGTCTGGGCTTTCGACTCGTCCAATTCTCTTTGGATATCGGTGACTTGGCTTCTCAAACCCTTTATCAATTTTTCGTCTGCCCGACTCCTCAACTGTCTGTTAGCATCTCTTTTCATTTGCTGGATTTGAGCTCTCAAGAAGTCATTTTCTTGTGCCAACTTCTTTTGTCTCCTTCGTCGGTGGCAGCTTGCATGTTCTTCTCGAACTGAAGGTCCCGGACCTGCTGTTCTATCCTGCCAATCTTCGTCCTGTACCCCTCCTCCTTTGCTAGCCAATTCCATTGTTCTTGTGAATCTTCCGTGAACTGTTGGACATGGGCTCTTTTAGAACATTTCCGACGAATCTGAAATCTTTTCCCGAACCACACATTGTACTTTGGGTCCACCTCTCCCTTAGCTAGTCCCCGGACCATGGTTTTAGGCTCAAGGAACCTGCATTCATGCCACAGCTTTCTAATCTTCTCTTCGGGGAATACGACTCCTGGGCTCAACTCAATGGCGTACTTCCTCAGGTCTTGATTGGTAGGAATAACTTGAAACCTTCCTAGTTGATGTAATACACGATGAGGAACATATGGTTGGACACTGCGGATCCCCATCAGAAGAATATAACACTCCTCGGCTGCCATATATATTACTTCAGTATCGGGTAACCACCCGAACGCCCATTCAATCTGATCGGCTTCTATTGAGCTCAGTCGTGCAAGCCATGCCTCGACGCCTTCGGGGAATACAGCACCCATCATCCGTTCTTCGAAACCCCTGATACAGTTTTTTCCGATCAACCCATGGTTCATGTATTGTGTCCGGTGATGGAGGTGTTCTTGTACCCACAATTGGAGTAACAGATTGCATCCTTGGAAGAAATTGCCCCCTTCACGGCATACAGTCAAGGCTCGATAGATTTCGGACAAAACCAAAGGGACCACCGTGCTGGTAGCCGTTTTGATTGCAACATCGGCTATTCCTACCAGACTTATCTCTATTTTCTTATCTTCGCGTGGACAAATCACAATCCCCAAGAATGTCGTCATGAATGCTAGAATTCGTCTGGCCTCCCACTTGGTTCTATTCCCTGCGTGAGTTAGTCCAAGGTTTGACTCTTCAAAACCCCGAGGAGTGCCGTACCGTTGGTATAAGAATTGGAGATCGCAACATCCTTTCAGCAGATCATCATTTTTCACCTTCCGACTAATACTCAGCAAATCCAGAAACCCATGTGGAGATACCGGTCTTGGTGAGAGCAGGTATTGCCCTCTTAATTTCCCATTTAGTCCTGCATAGCCCGCAATTTCCTCTAATGTGGGCGTCAGCTCAAAGTCAACAAAACGGAACACATTGCGGGTCGGATCCCAGAAAGATACCAGTGCATTGATGATGTCTTTCCTTGGCTCGATATTCAACAGATCAACCAAACCTCCCAAAATTCTCCCCACTACCTTTTTGCTACCGTCTTCCAAATCGTTCCACCATATACGGAGCTGCTGAGGGACCTCGCTAAAGATTGAAAATGATTTATTCTGATTCGTGCTCATCCTGCACATTTATTAAGGTGATTGAAATAAGAAAAACAACTTTGTTTTGCTAAAAATAAAAAATCAGTTGTCAATCACGGCCTTTCAACGTCTCGGGGACGAAGGCTTTTAAGGCTGTGGGGTAAATTGATCGAAATCAAAATTGACCCAAAGGTGGCCGTTTATACGAAACTAGCCTTCCGGCGTCCCTTTCGGGAACATTCGGCTATTTTTGAAAACAGCGTCACCGACTTATTTAGTACAAAAGTTAGTTTTGATATTTTGGCCATTTTTCAAAAGGTGAAGTTGGACTTGATGGAGGTTGCCTACGTATCTCACATCCAATGAGAATCAAACCCACGTAGTTCGGTTGTAATGAAACAAACTACATTATTTATTCATTCATTTTACTAAAGGAAAACAAGTAAACTATTTTTATCTATCTCAAGAATAAAACACACTTTTTTTTTTTTTTTTAGTTTCTAAAGCCGGTCAGCATGCAAGTCTATAACAGATAAATGCGTAAGGCAAACAGTATGCAGCAGGATAGTCTTTTCATTTCAGGTCACCTGTCCTAGACGGACCCAACCCCTGTGTTGAGTCCCCTAAGCCAAATGCAACATGATGCAAATAAACGTTCCTACTAGGGATCCGGCATGAAGCTTTGTTATTCTAGGTTCAAAAACCTGGGTTTATCTATTCTAGACTTGGCTTACCCGAGCGGACAACTCGAGCCGAGGAGGAGGCAGCAACCCGGGAATACAGAAGCTTCACCGGTTTTGCAACTTATCCAAACCTCGTTCTAAAATGGGAATTAGACACTATACAGAAAAGAAGTCACACGAAGTGCACCCTTCTTCATGATTTAGAAGACTCAGAGAGGAGATTGGTTCCGGCACAATTTATATGTACAGCTCACAAAATATCCAAGCAGTAAAAACAACATTTAACACATTAATACAAACATGCAATAAAATCAGATAATAAATAAGCCAAATACGACAATTATTCCGAGCTCGAATTCTGAAAGCAATCAAGAATCCCCAGCAGAGTCGCCAGAGCTGTCACACCTCACCCTAAAAAGAGTTTTCCAATTAAAGGACAATCGAGACGGGATTTATTTAATTATTTCAGAGTCGCCACTTGGGAGATTTATGGTGTCCCAAGTCACCGGTTAAATCCCGAATCGAGGAAAAGAATGACTCTATTTAACGGTCCGCGAACCAGAAATCCGGATAAGGAATTCTATTAACCCGGGAGAAGGTATTAGGCATTCCCGAATTCCGTGGTTCTAGCACGGTCGCTCAACTGTCGTGTTCGGCTTATTTATCTGCTTTTTACAATTATGTACTTAGTGCAAATTAATATCCCTTTACCGCTTTTATTATTTATTATGACTTACGAAAGAGAAAGTTGCTTAAAAATATGTTTTCGAATCACGTCACATGAAATGCACCCGGATCCTCGACACATTCTTATTCAACATTTTGGGATTTGGATTTGGGTCGCATGAAATGCACACCCGTATTTAAGAAGATAGAATTAAAATATACGCCTGGAGTGATTACTTATTTACATTTTGAGAAGGACGTGATATTCGCTAAGAAACGACACATCTCGAAATCTAAGTATTTTATATGTACATTTATGAGGGCCTTGCGATTTGTGTAACTATTGGGCGAGGCGCACCTCTAATTCTAATTTTAAAGCAACCTCCATCCCGCTATATTTATTTAAAAGTTGATTCGAAATTATTTAAAGCATGTTGCAAGCCACACTACATGAAATGCGCCTGTGGTTCCTGACACGCTTTATTTACCCTTATTCAAAATTGGAGTCGGGTCACACGAAGTGCACCCCCGATTACTTTGATCTAATTGTGTCGTCCAGTTGAAGAATAACGAACCAATTTCTATAATATGACAAAGTCGTATTCAACTATAACCGATTCGAGTAAACATACGACCGGACAACTAAGTGAGCGGATTCCAGACTTAGGGTGAACAATTACATGAAAGACTTACTTTGAATTCTAGACATCATTCAAAGAGCAACTGGCACTTATTTTGCGACTTCAAGATATCATTCCCCACGGGGTTCAAATCGTCCTAAACTTCCTACTTAGACAGATGATTAATCTCAGTCTTAACACAAGATCGGGTATTGACAGATTTAGAAATCACATATCATGAATAAAGAAGATTTAGACACAGATGCTACAGGGACAGTTCAGATTTATATATATATCCAAAGACGTACATTTTATCTAAATACATTTCCATCTTAGCTCTAACAGTTTACTTATCCCTGAATGCATTCTTCAACCCAAACCAGTAAGGCAGGTTTAATTACATGTACTCATATAAACATACGAAGCATTGGACAACTACATATGTTAAACAGGTTTAAAAGAGAGAATCAGGCTTCATTCTTTTCCGAACCAAGAAGCTATCATAACAGGATGTGTACCTGGATTATGGAAGAAGAAAGAAAGGAGGTCAGTGATGGCAAGCAGTTTACAGCCACAGCAGTAATGGACCAGCAACAATGACAGGAGAAGAAAAACAGTAGCACTAGCCCAGCAAGCAAAACAAACACAGCCACAGACCAGTGATCAATCCCCCCAGCACCTAACACCCAAACCAACACCTAACAGTAGTGGCCAAACAATAGTCCCAACAGCAGACCACAACAAGCAACACAATGATCAACACAGCAGCAAACCAGCAGCATACGACAATCAACACAGCATTGTCAAATGCACCACACACGGCCACACAAACTCAGCAAACAAACAGCACAGCAAGTAGCTTTCTCTTCCAAACAGCAACAACAAACAGTAGCCCCCAAACCAATGGAACAGTGACACAGGATTTATATATATGTGTGTATTTCTGCCTCTTCTTCCTAAGTGTGTAACCCTTTTTAAAGCCAAAAAAACCAGTCCCTATTCTCTGCAACCCCTGCTCTATATATAACCAAAGAAGACTCCCTCTAAGCACTAAAACCAGCAGAAATTCATTCAAAAACCCTGCCCATCCCTCTCTGCCAGCCCATGATATTCTCTGGCAGTCCTGACAATGGTTTTGCCACTATATTGTATCTGATTATGGGCTTTTAGAATTAATAACAGGAGACAGCTGGTGGTGCACTCTGCTGTACAGCAGGTTCCACCAGCAGTCTTAATGCCTTACCCTTTTCAATTACACCATTCAAGCCTATATCAACAAACACTATATCCAAACATCCTTATTAATTCAGAATCCAGCATCAATACCAATCAGCTATAACCAATTCGAATTCCTAATTCGAAACATTACAATTCAACTTCAATTCGACAGTAGTTCAAACATGGAATTGATTGGTATTAACACTAATGTCCTATTGCTCTAAACAAAATTTATAACTATTCGACGATATTCGTTTAATCGATTATAACACCTAGAATTGATAACACACAATCGACTAGATAAGATTTCGATTCAACAGCATCTCGGATTCCACAATGTCTCGGCAGAGAACAGGGTAATGTAGGAACATGGTTCGACTTTGATAATCGAATCGCATACGCGCGCTCAATCACAAATAACATCATACAATCAAACAGAAGCAAATTGGTCGACCAAATAAAAGGGTCTATTGGAGATGAAGAATGAAAACTTGAAACAAAAACAGAAAAATGAATGAACAATTAAACCACACAATGAGCCCAACAATATATAAAACAGAAGAAAAATGAAATACCTTATGAAGACGAACCGAAGTCGAACAAACCCGGGCTTACACGGACTTGAAATTGCATTTTTGAAGTAAACATACTTTAATTGAAGTGTTTTTCAAACGAAAAACACTCCAATTAGAGTCTATTGACTCCAAATACTTAAAATCGAACAAAATCCCTAATTTTAGAATTTTAGGGTTCTTGGGGCTCGGATTTGGGGTTTGGGTAGTTCGGGCTTGATTCGAACCAAACTAGGGTTAGTAGGGGTGTGAGGGAGGTGTGAGGAGCGCTTGGGATGAGTTTGGGGCGGTTTGGGATGACCGTCAGATTCCGGTGACCTTTGAACGAATATTCGAGACGCTCAAGCAAGATTCGAGCCTAGCGACTGTTGGATCCGTGTAGAGGGGGCTTTGGAGAGTCTACGGTATTAATTTGGTGGCCATTGGCCTACCGGAACCGCCGTGAGGCGATTTCCGGCAGGCGGTGTGCGGCGGAGACACGGCGAGGTTATTAGTCTCTAAGAGAGACGATAGGTATGAGGGGGGGTCTGGCTTGGGGGGGGCGGGGTGTGAAGGTGAGATTATATATGATTCAGGAGGTTAAATCCTGATCGTTGGATCATTTACGATCAACGACCAGGATCTCCTCCCTTAAACCAAACGGTGTCGTTTGGTTAAGTCACGGCCTGGGTGTATATTTGAATTTAAAGATTAATCTGGGCCGTTGGATAATAAAATCCAACGGTCCAGATCAAACGTTACATTAGCTGATGCTGGGCGAGTATTTTGGGAATTTAATGATTAATCTGGGCCGTTGGATAATAAAATCCAACGGTCCAGATCAAACGTTACTTAAGCTGATGCTGGGGTGAGTATTGGGCTGGGGCGTGTGGGCTGGACGGGTGAGGGTTTGGGCCAGGTTTTTTGGACTAAATTATGGCCCAAGTCTGCTCTTCATACTACATTCCATGATGTATTATATGTATATGTATATATATATATATATATATATAACTAACCTATAACACAACTAATTTTTACCACAATTATCCCACATAATTACATATCACTTAAATGTAAATCACACAATTTGCTTATTAACACTATAAAATGCAAAACATAATATATATTTTTGTATTTCACTAAAATAAATAAGCATGCACACGCAAAAATGCAAATGTAAGATAAACATAACACCAAGATCACAAAAATCATGCTCAACATAAAACTATTTTATTTTTGAATTTTCTAGGAGTGATTCTCATGTAGGGCAAAAATCACGTGCTCACAGCTACAACAACTCTTGAAATTTCATTCCGACCTCGGATCAAAATCTCACCTACCATGAAAATTCGCCAAAATCAAACCTTAGCCAATTCAAGCCTAATTCTACACCGGACCTCCAAATTCAGTTCGGATTGCTCTCCTAAGTCATAAATCATCCCCCGAAACTAGTCGAATCATCAAAAATCCATTTCGAGCCTTCTAACTCATAAGTCAATATTCAGTTGACTTTTCTAAACTAACCTTCTCAAAAAGAGACCAATTACCTCATTTCTAACCAAACTCTATCTGAATTACTTCACATTCTCCAAACACATTTAATGAAATATATAGAAGCATAAAACGGGGAAAATAGGGCGGTAACTCCTGTAATGACGGGTCGTGTCGTTACATCCTCCCCAACTTAAATAAACGCTCGTCCTCGAGTGGGTCAAGAAACATACCTGGAGTCTCAAACAAGTGAGGATATCTGCTCCGCATCTCCTGCTTGGTCTCCCATGTTGCTTCCTCCACGGGCTGACCTCTTCACTGCACCTTCACCGAAGCTATGTCTTTAGATCTCAACTTTAGAACCTGTCGACCCAAAATGGCTACCGGCTCCACATATTAGGTCAAGTCCTCATCCAACTAGATCATGCTGAAGTCTAATACATGAGACGAGTCTCCAACTTACTTCCGGAACATGGAACACCGGATGAACTCCCGACATGCTAGGTGGAAAAGGAAACATATAGGCCACCTCCCCAATCCTCCTAAGTACCTCAAAAGGTCCAATGAACCTTGGGCTCATCTTTCCTTTCTATCCAAACCTCATAACGCCTTTCAAAGCCGAAACTTTCAGCAACACCTTCTCACCTACTAAATAAGACACATCTCAGACCTTCCGGCCCGCATAACTCTTCTAACGCGACTGAGTTGTGCGAAGTCTTTCCTGAATCACCTTCACCTTCTCTAAGGCATCCTGGACTAACTATGTCCATAATAATCTAGCCTCGCCGGGCTCAAACCAACCAACAGGAGATCTACATTGTCTACCATATAAGGCTTCATATGGCGCCATCTAAATGCTGGATTGATAGCTATTGTTATAAGCAAACTCTGCAAGAGGCAAGTAATCGTCCCAAGAACCTCCAAAATCCATAACACAGGCACGCAACATATCCTCTAATATCTGAATTGTACCCTTGAACTGCCCGTCCGTCTGTGGGTGAAATGATGTGCTCAACTCTACCTGTGAACCCAACTCTCGCTGAAATGTCCTTCATAACTGAGAATTGAACTGGGTACCTCTATCTTATATAATAGAAACTAGGACCCTGTGCAATCACACAATCTCTCGGATGAAAATCTCAACTAACCGCTCCGATGAATAGGTAGTGCACAAAGGAATGAAGTGTGCAGACTTGGTCAGTCGATCCATGATCACCCAAACTGAATAAAACTTTTTCAAGGTATGAGGAAGACCATTCGCGAAATCCATAGTAATCCTCTCCCATTTCCACTCGGGAGTATCCATGCGCTGGAACACTCCACCGGGTCTCTGGTGTTCATATTTGACCTACTGACAGTTAAGACATTGAGCCACATAATTCACAATATCCATCTTCATCTTTCTCCACCAATAATGATGTCTCAATTCTTGGTACATCTTCGCGGCGCCCAAATGACTCAAATACCGCGAGCTGTGGGCCTCCTCTAATATCAACTCCCGAAGCCCATCCACATTGGCCACGCAAATCCGGCCTTGCATCTGCAACATACCATCATCTCCAATGGTCACATCTCTGGCATCATCGTGCTGGACCCTTTCCTTCAGGACAAGAAAATGCGCATCATCATACTGACGCTCTCGAATGCGGTCATACAAGGAAGAACGAGACATCATACAAGCCATCACCCAACTAGGCTCGAAAATATCTAACTTCACCATCTGATTAGCTAAAGCTTGAACATCAACTGCAGGGGGCCTCTCCCCAACTGGAATGTACGCCAAACTGCCCATACTAATAGTCTTTCGGCTTAAAGCATCGGCCAGTACATTGGTCTTGCCAAGATGATACAAGATAGTAATATCATAGTCCTTGAGTAATTCAAGCCATCTCCGTTGCCTCAAATTGAGATCCTTCTACTTAAACAGGTGCTGAAGACTGCGGTGGTCCGTATATACCTCACAAGATACGCCATATTGATAATGCCTCCAAATCTTCAAGGCATGAACAATAGCAGCTAATTCTAAGTCGTGAATAGGGTAGTTCTTCTCATGAGGCTTTAACTGGCGATAAGCATACGCAATAACTCTACCCTCCAGCATCAATACACAACATATCCCAACATTCGAAGCATCGCAATACACCATATAAGAACCTGAAGCTGATCGCAATACAAGTACCAGAGTTATGGTCAAGGCCAAGTTGAGCTTTTGGAAGCTCTCCTCGCATTCATCAGACCACACAAATGGGGCATTCTTCTGGGTCAACTTCGTCAAAGGCGAAGCAATAGATGAAAAACCCTGAATGAACCTGCGGTAATAACCTGCCAGACCGAGGAAACTTCGAATCTCAGTAGCTGAGGAAGGTCTAGGCCAACTATACACTGCCTCAACCTTCTGCGGGTCAACCTAAATTCCATTGCTTGGACACTACGTGTCCCAAAAAAGTCACAGTATTAAGCCATAACTCACACTTAGAAAACTTTGCATAAAGCTTCTCATCTCTCAATCTCTACAATACCACCCTCAGGTGATGCACATGCTCCTCCTAACTGCGCGAGTACATCGGGATATCATCAATAAACACGATTACAAAAGAATCCAGATATAACCAAAATACATTATTCATCAAGTGCATGAATGCGGCAGGGGCATTAGCAGTCCAAAATACATCACTAGAAATTTGTAGTGCCCATATCTCATCTTGAAAGCTGTTTCCATAATGTCTGAATACCTAATCTTCAACTGGTGATAACCCGATCGAAGGTTAATTATTCAGAATACACTTGCTCCCTGAAGCTGATCAAACAAGTCCTCAATATGAGGTAGTGGGTACTTGTTCTTTACTTTCACCTTGTTCAACTGTCTGTAATCAATGCACATTCTCATTATGCCATCCTTCTTCTTTACAAATAACACTGGTACACCCCAAGGTGACACACTCAGGCGAATGAACCCCTTATCTAAGAGTTCCTAAAGTTGTTCCTTCAACCCTTTTAACTCAGGTGGTGCCATACGATAGGGAGGGATAGAAATGGGCTGAGTATCTGGCATCAGGTCAATACCAAAATCGATGTCCCTATCCGGCGGCATACCCGGCAGGTCTGTTGGAAACATATCCGGGAAATCCTTCACAATGGGGACCGAATCAAGACTAGGAGTCTCAGCTCCAACATCTCTAACGAAATCTAGATAAGATAAACAACCCTTCCCAACCATTCGTTGAGCTTTTAAGGAGAAAATCACCATGTTGGCTACATAATCAATCACGCCTCGCCACTTGATCCTCAGAATACCTATAATAGCCAATGTAACTGTCTTGGCATGACAGTCCAGAATAGCATGGTAAGGAGATAACCAATCCATACCTAGAATCACTTCGAAATCCACCATGCCCAATAATAACAAGTCAACTCGGGTCTCCAGACCCCCAATAGTAACAAGACAGGATCGATATACGTGATCCATAATAACAGTATCACCCACCTGGGTAGATACATGCATGAGTAAGCCAAGACAACCATGGGTCGTACCCAAATGATGAGCAAAATATAAAGATACATAGGAGTAGGTAGATCCGGGATCAAATAAGACAGAAGCATCATGTGGCATGAGATAATACCCGTGATGATTGCATCTGATGTGCTGGCGTCCCTCCCATCTGAAAGAGCATAAAATCGATCCCGACCTCCACCAATACGGTCCTAACCCCTGGGGAGACCTCTGGCTACCTGACTACCACTCCTAGTTGACTGAGTGGGTGCTGAAGAAACAGGAGAAGAAGATGAGGGTTGATCCTTCTACTGAGATTGCTTACTGAGAATATGGGGACACTGCCTCCTAATATGGCCCAACTCACCACACTCATAACAACGACCTGGATCTAGAGAAGGGGAATGATGGGAACCCTGGCTGCAGATGAACCCTGAGCTGAAGAAGCAGGTGTGATGACCCGGCCCGTCATCATGTGAGTTATCGCCCCGTTACCCTCGTTATATGCTTGTTGATGTTGTAATATGCATGTTGGGTAAGTGAACTGGCTCCTAGATGGAGCACCACTGAAACTACCTGCACCACGAGGCCTCTTAGCCTCCCTCTCATCGCGCTCTCGACGGTGATCTCTCTCAATCTGACTAGCCGCATCAACCACCTCCTCAAAAGTAACTGTTGTAGCCCTCTTTCTAGTCATTAATATGCGGATATGATAGTTGAGACCATCCACAAATCTCCTGATCATCTCACGATCTGTAGGGATCATCCTTATAGGATACCGAACTAGCTGTGTAAACCTCAACTCGTACTGAGTCACTATCATATCTCCCTGCTTCAACCACTCGAACTGACGACACAACTCCTCCCTATGAGACTGGGGCACATACTTCTCCAAAAATACCATGGAGAACTGCTGCCAAGTCAGGGGCGCTGCCCCAATAGGCCTACGTCTCTCAAAGTCCTCTCACCAATTAAATGCAAGCCCTGTGAACTGGAAGGTAGTAAAAGCCACACTGCTAGATTTTAGAATACCCACAGTATGAAGCATATGCTGGCACTTATCCAGAAAACCCTAGGCATCCTCGCCCTCAACACCACTGAATGTGGGAGGCTGAAGCCTACCGAACCTCTCCAACCGACGCTGCTCATCATCCGGCATAGCTGGAACCACATGAGTTGGGGCTAGTACGACTGGTGCAGGCAGCTGAACTAGTTGAGCTGGAGCTACGTCAAGTACCTATTAACCTTGAATTACCAGCTCTGGTGTGCGAGCACGGGGGTCTGATTTCCTCCCCTGCCTGAGAAGAAGCTGCTGGAGTAGAAGCCGCAACCACCTAGGCTAAGCTAGTACACACTGATATGATCTGTGCTAAGGTCTCCTGGAGACCCTGTATCTCAATAGGCATTGCCGGTGCCTGAACCTGGGCTGCTGGAATGCCTGCAGCTGGAATCTTATCCTGAACCTGACCCACTGGCGCTGGGATCTGACCCTGAGTCAGGTCAACTAGTGGGTCAGCAGGTGCTGTCCCTGTTGCCCTGCCTCTACCACGACCACGGCCTCTAGGTGCCACTAGTGGTCGTCCACCATGTCCGTTAGCACGGGTTCTCGCCATTTTCGAGAGAATAGAATACCAAAAATTTAGTTTTAACAACAACAACAAACTGTACGATATGTATTTCAAGAAAGTGAAGTGTTTCCTAAAAGTTCTGTAGCCTCCCGAGGATAGATCTGGATGTCTACGTACCGATCTGGGAGAGCCTACTAAACTGGCTCGTGACTCGCGAGGCCTAGTAACCTAGGCTCTGATACCAACTTGTCACGACTCAAAACCCGATCGTGATAGCGCCCAACCCTAAAGCTAGGCAAGCTAGACCATCCGTTACTTTCATATTAACAATAAGTCCCCGAAATCGACAATTTAAGGAGAATATAATAGTTTAGAATAATAATCCAGTAATAATAAAATAATAATAATGAGAGGTGTGAAAACTGATAATAACACTCCCAAAGATCTGGGGTCACGAGTCTAGAGCCTCTAAGCAAAAACTCGATAATAATATCTGAACGAAATACTCAAGTCTCAAAGTATATATAAATAAAACTAGAATAAATAAAAGTTATTCCGATTGGCTAAGGTGAGGGAGAGGAAGGCGCGGGATCTAGACCAAGTTAGGTGCATCAAGGACGAGGATGGTAGGGTTCGGACGGGGGAGTCGCAAGTCAAGCGGAGATGGCAGGAATACTTTCGAGACCTGCTTAACGAAGAGGGGGATCGAGTCTTAGAGCTAGGGGAGCTGGGGCATTAGAGACCTCGGGCACTGCAGGCGCATTAAGGAGGAGGAGGTCTTGAGGGCGTTGTGTAGGATGAGTAGGGGTCGAGCGACTGGGCCGGACGAAATTCCGGTGGAGTTTTGGAAATGCATGGGTAGGTCAGGAGTGGAGTGGTTGTCCAGGTTGTTCAACGTGATCTTTAGGACCAAGAGGATGCGGAGGAGTGGAGATGGAGTACGGTGGTTCCCTTGTACAAAAACAAAGGGGATATCCGGTGTTGCAACAACTATAGGGGTATCGAATTAATAAGTCACACCATGAAGGTGCGGGAGAGGGTGATCGAGGCGAGGGTGAGGAGATGTCATCTATATCCGTGAACCGAGTTTGGTTTCATGCCGGGTCGCTCTACTACGAAGCTATCCACCTTGCGAGGAGGGTGGTGGAACTGTTCAAGGATAAGAGGAAGGATCTGCATATGGTGTTTATCGACTTGGAGAAGGCGTACGATAAGGTCCCTAGAGAGTTCTGTGGAGATGCTTGGAGGCGAAGAGCGTGCCAGAAGCCTACATCCGAGTGATCAAAGACATGTATGATGGAGCCAAGACTAGGGTTAGGACGGTGGGTGGCGACTCGGACCATTTTCCGGTGGTTATGGGGCTACATCAAGGATCCGCGCTAAGCCCTCTCTTATTTGCCTTGGTAATGGATGCTCTAACTCGCCATATTCGAGGGGATGTGCCATGGTGTATGCTCTTTGCTGACGACATAGTCTTAATAGACGAGACGAGGGTCGGTGTTAATGCGAGGTTGGAGGCCTGGAGACAGACCCTCGAGTCTAAGGGTTTTAAACTAAGCAGGTCTAAGACAGAATATCTAGAGTGCAAGTTTGGCGCCGAGTCGAGCGAAGTAGGCTGGGACGTGAAGCTGGGATCTCAGGTCATAGCCAAGAGGGACAGTTTCAGATATCTTGGATCAGTGATTCAAGGGGACGGAGAGATTGACGGGGATGTCACTCACCGTATAGGAGCGGGGTGGTTGAAGTGGAGGCTCGCATCAGGAGTCTTGTGTGACAAGAAAGTTCCACAGAAACTCAAAGGGAAGTTTTATAGAGCGGTGGTTAGACCTGCCATGTTGTATGGGGTGGAGTGCTGGCCCGTGAAGAACTCTCATGTCTAGAGAATGAGAGTTGCGGAGATGAGGATGCTCAGGTGGATGTGCGGGCTCACCAGATTAGATAAGATTAAGAATGAAGTTATTCGGGAGAAGGTGGGGGTGGCCCCGGTGGATGAGAAGATGCGAGAAGCGAGACTCAGGTGGTTTGGGCATGTGCGGAGGAGAAGCCCTGATGCACCGGTGAGGAGTTGTGAGCGACTGGCGGTGGTTGGCGCGAGTCGAGGCAGAGGGAGGCCTAAGAGGTATTGGGGTGAGGTGATTAGGCAGGATATGGCTAGAATGGGGATTTTCGAGGACATGACCCTTGATAGGAAAGTTTGGAGGTCTAGTATTAGGGTTGTAGGGTAGGGCCTTCTAGAATTCTTAGTACTTCTGTTAGGGGCTGAGTGGGGTTTGGTAGCGATCTCTATAGTTAATTAATGTATTGTATTGTGCCTCTTATGGTAGTAACCGATTGATATTATTGCATGTCATTCTACTTTTGGTTTTATGTTTAGATAATTATTTATTCGATTATCCCGGATTTACTAACATTGTTTTGTTTTGTTTTGTTTGTTGATTTTCTCTCTCTTTTTTCTGAGCCGAGGGTCGGCCGGAAACAGCCTCTCTACCCTTTCGGGTAGGGGTAAGGCCTGTGTACGTATTACCCTCCCCAGACCCCACTTTGTGGGAACATACTGGGTAGTTGTTGTTGTTGTTGTTTAGAATAAGAAGAGTACCCTGGTCCTGCGAACGTCAGCAGCTACCTCAACAACTTTGATAACTCTGTAAAACGAGATTGCTTAGCTAAACCTCCGGCGTACATGAATCTGCACACAAAGGTGTGGGGAGTAGGGGTGAGTACTAAGTACTCAGTGATTAAAAAGTATATTAAATGTCTGAAGGTAAGAAATTCATGAAATTCCACAAAGTAAAGCTACATCTAACAGTCCGATACTTTACTACGAACTAACAACAATAACAAATCACAAATAGCACAAGTAAATAACAATGTATGAATGCAATGCAATGCACATGACCGCTACGGTATATAGCCCGATTCATTTAACGTTGACGGCGCTCACTGGGTGTATGTATAGACTTCGGAAGGGCTGCTTCTGTCCAAGCACAATATTTTCATACCATTCGTTGCGGCGTGCAGCCCAATCCATACTCAGTCCACAATATGCATATGAGTCACATAATAGTTTCAATTTATTTCTTTCCAATTTTCAATTCATTAATAAGGAATTACTTTAGTTATTTAATTTTCAGGAAAAGGTGATTTAGAAGTTCACAATAGTAATTACACCCAGGACTGAGATCA